>JARBWK010000001.1:213397857-213453072 GCA_030556195.1 Anolis apletophallus
GACCATCAGCGTTGCCGCTGGAAAATCCTGAAAATCTCTTGAAAAAACAGGCGGACGAATGTCAGCATGCTGGAAGTAGCAATTGCCCGTGGAATATTTTCATCTTTTTATAAGTACTCAGAGCACAATAAGAACTTGCCAACATCAACTGGATTATCACCATCTAAACTGTATGAGGTGATTTCAGCACTTTAATATATAATTTGAGACATTACTTCACCACGGAGCTTAGTTCCACGGCACTTCTGTAGCCGCCTCCTTTCCCAGCCTTCCTCTCCATGGTTTTCTCGGCGTTCAGCTTTCTCCACGGAGCCACAAAATGGCGGTAGGCAAACTGAAATAAAACTTTGACCCTGTAGAGCAGGGGTGCTCATTAGGTAGATCGCAATCTACTGGTAGATTGCGTAGGGCGTCCTGGAAGATTGCAGGCAGGGGGGAGTAGGCTCAGTCCCACCCCGCAGGCTCCCGACGCCGCCCAGGTGCAGAAGAAGGTTGGACAGGATGGCCCTTGGAGGTCTCCTCCTATTCTAGGAACCCATTGTTATTATTATTATTATTATTATCAGAGGCTGAATGGCCATCTGTGAGGAATGCTTTGATTGTGTTTTTCCCTTATGCCAGAAGGAGGTTGGACTGGATAGCCCTTGGAGGTCTCCTTTTAGTCTAGGGACCTATTGTTGTTATTACTATTATTATTATTAGCAGAGGCTGAATGAATATTATCATCATCATAATTATTATGAATAAATTCAGGGGCTTATTATACTCAAGTCTACTTAAGGGGCCGGACATCCCCTCCTCCCTCATTCCAAGGAAAACACGGACGAAGCAAGGCTGGAACCTAAGTTTGCTGGGACATAGCATTCTTAGTTCACCTGCAGAGTCTACCTGCTCTCTCAACCAAGCTGCAGTACACAGGAGGCCTGTCCTCACCAGAGACTGCGGATTTTGGGGTTTTTACAGGACTTTGTGAGCCTACAAAGACCAGAGAGGAACAGGACACCTGGGATTCAAAGAGAGGTACCTTCGCTTTGCATGAGGCAAGTGAACGCTTTTCCTTTGTTTAAAGGACTCTTTTGCAACCAACTCAAGCTTTTGAACCATCAGCTTTGCTGATTGTTATCCAATAAATCCTGTTTCGGTTCACTATTTCTGAGTCTAGCACTCATTATTATAGAGATCCTGGGTCACCCTGCATGTGGGAAGGCTCCATTCTCTACCTTCAGGGTCATAGCTTGCAACGTCCATTCTTTTAAAGCCCCTTTTGACCCGGAAGGCAGAAGACAGTGTATTTATGATATATCTATAACAACACCTACGACTCCTTGAACGCTTTCATCAGCGCTGTCTTCGCATAATCCTAAATATACACTGGACCGACTATGTGACAAATGTTGCTGTCCTTGAGCAAGCAGGGATCACCAGCATTGAGGCCACGCTATTGAGAACACAGCTGCGCTGGGCAGGGCACATCTCTAGGATGGAGGACCACCGCCTCCCAAAGATACTACTCTATGGTGAACTCGCCACGGGTCAGCACAAGAGAGGCGCCCCCAAAAAGAGATATAAGGACTCCCTGAAACAACATCTCAGGCTCGGCCAGATTGATCACCAACAATGGTCCACCCTGGCCTCACATTGGGAGACATGGAGACGCACTATCCACAATGCTGCGACCTCTTTCAAGAAGACACACTGAACGGGTCTCGAACAGAAACGACAACGCAGAAAGAACCGCAACTTGGAAACAACATCACCCAAGGAGACTTTCTGCTGTGCTTTGTGCAATCAAACTTGCCTATCTCAGATTGGCCTTTTTAGTCATCAACGCGCTTGTAAAAAGCGTGGGATGAGTCCTTCCTAAGAATCTTCGTTCGCGAAGTAATGCCGAGATACTAATATTAGGTACTAAAGATGATTCTGACTTTGTGATACAATTAATTATCTATTCATGTATGTGCCTTGATGCTTTTGTGGTGATGCAATTACTGTATGTATAACTGTGACTGAACAAGAAGTAAATCTATCTATGTATATAATAAAAGTCAGTGTTTGCGGACGGTGAGTGGTGCGACCGAGCGAATATGTGCCAGCATTTCGATTGGCTGCAACTGTGGGATTATTTGCATAAATGGCTGTGACTGGCCAGCCTCCTAACATTCCAACACAGCACAGAGAGGAAAGGAAAAGGCCTGAGGCAGGCATAAATGGCTGGAGTTGAAGTTAGCCAGTTGACAGTTTTTTCTGTTTGAAATTGAATGTTCAGTACCTTCACCCAATACACTTCTAAGGTGACTCAGAGGGAAAGCAAAAGGCCTCAGGCAGTCAGCCACTGTGACCCACAGCAATGACGGATCAGGACCAAACTTGGCAAACAAGGGACCAATGGCCCACTTCACAACCTGGTGAAGGATGGGCCACGAATGATGGGATTTGCAGTACCTTCACCTCATTCACTTCCCAAACAACACTGCAGCCCTTATAAATCATAGACCAGGCCCAAAATTGACAACAAGTCTTCCTTAAATTGATTTTCCTGACTAGGCCTCAGCTCATGGGATATTGTTAGGCTTCCTCAACTTGATTTTCCTGACTACGCCCCCAACAATAACAGAACAAGACCAAACTTGGCACACAGACCCCACAAGATGCACCCTACAACCTGGTGCAGTTTGAGGAAGGATGGACCATGGATGATGGGACTTGCAGTACTTTAATTCACTTCCTTAGAGCACTGTGGCCCACACCAATGATGAACTATGGCACACAATGCCTTCCTCAAATAACCCGGGCAGCGCTGGGGCCCCAAGCTAGTGTGCATATATATATATATATATATATATATATATATATATATATATAATATGTGTATAAAAATAGCCTATGTGCAGTGATTCTATACAAAACATTATACTGCCATCTAGTGAAAGTAATTGATATTGGTTCAGTCCACACTTATGATCAATGTAACTCAATTGGTTTAATTGCACTACGCTACAAACCCCTTTGTTTGTGTGTTTTTGACTGCAGTGAAGCAGGTCCCTTTGTGTTGTGTTTTATACAACATATATAGACAGACACAGAGGCAATTTAACATTCCAGCTTTCTGGCTTCATGAGGGTATGTTCGACTCCAGCCGCTTCACCGTTCACTTGTGACACCGAGTCCTTGATGGAGTACTTACTCATTCTTAGCCACACTGCTGGAAGGTTGTAAATTAGTTAAATTAGCCTCCCCGCATAAAGCAGTACCTAAAATTTTCTACTTGACAGATGCAACTGTCTTTCGGGCTGCATAGGTCAACAGCAAGCTAGACTATTATTGGTTGAGAGCTCACTGACCCGGATTGGCTTACAACTCATGACCTCTCGGCCAGTAGTGATGTAATGCAGCTGGCTAATAACTAGCTGCGTCAATAAAAGGGAGGGGTAGGCTAACAAGCAATAACTAGCTGCACCACAGCCCGGTCCTGACAAAAAAGAATTGGGCCTTAGCTTCTCTCTGACTCCATTACTTCTAAGTTTCAAAAACAAGAGGGGGGAAAACCTCCAAACGCGACATTTTTTTCAATCACACAGAGTAGAGAGAGGTCTGAATGCAGAAGCGAGACGGCATGGTCTTAAAGGCATGCAACCCAAGGAATATCCCTTCTCCATCCCCAATCAGGATGGGAAGAGAAAGAGAGGGAGAGAACAAATAGACACATGTCAACTGACATTCAGGAGCAGGGAGGGGATTCCCTCGGCCTAATCTAATGCTCTCTCCTTGTTCCTGACTGAGGACTGCAGACTTTCATGGCCGGAATCGCTGGGTTGTTGTGAGTTTTCCGGGCTGAATGGCCATGTTCGAGAAGCATTCTCTCCTGACGTTTTGCCCACATCTATGGCAGGCATCCTCAGAGGTCTCCTTCACCAATCCACGGCATCAGAAGGGATGAGCAGCAAACTTTGCAGAGCCCTTGCATTCAGCCTCCTGCCGTTACATCAATGGCAGCAACCACAGGGGAAGTCCAGCCTCCGCAACTGCCCAGTAAGCCTAGAACGAAGGGTTGGACAAATGGATGCATGGACCTGCCTGTTGCTTTTTGTACTTACGGTGCACTGGGCAGCCCTTTCCCACTTTTCTCAGGGTCATGTTGATACTGGTCAGGGGAAGCCCATGAGGTGGAAGGCAGGCCAAGGGTCGCAGCTCTGAGTGTAGCAATTTGATTATGATTTGCGGAAGGCAACAATTCAATGCATTCTGGGTTTTTCCCCTGAGGCCAGACTTCCCCTCCCACACTCCCTTTCCCTTTCCACAAATCCTCACATGACCAGGCCATTGGATGGGAGCTCAGCATTTCTTCAGCCCTTCTTGCAGAGGGATTGTTTCATTCTGGGAAAGTGTTTGCCAGGCTTGGGTCTTGCTGGGCTTTTGGGCTTGGGGAATCCCTGCTTTTTTAGTGGCTCTCGGCTCAGTGTCTTGGTGTGTTTTGCAGGAGGGACTTCTACATCCACTGGAAGCATCCAAATGCTTGATACAGTCCAGATGAAAAACAGGGACTCAGGATGCCTTATTCAGCCTGTCCAGAGGAGTAACGCTGGCTCAGTTTCTATGGTTTGTATCTTAACCATTTAAGGCTCAGCTCTTAATGTATTCTGTAGAAACAGGCCATTGCCTTCGGTGCTTCCCAGGATTCCTGCCTTTACTGCTAGAGATCTGGGCTCATTATCTAGAGCAGGGGTGCTCACACTTTTTCAGCATGTGAGCTGCTCTTAAAGCAACCAAGTCCAAAAGATCTACCTGCCCCCGCTGCCACGCGCTCCTGCCGCTGCGCATGCTCCTGTTGCTGTTTTCTGCCCACGCTGCGCTTCTTCCACCTGCGGGGCATTGCAGGAAGGAGAAAGCACGAGGCGGGGCATCCAGAGGGAGCGCTCCGCCCTGCCTATCTCACCTGCAACGGAGGCTGCACAGCTGCTTCTGGAGGAGAGAGAGGCAGGGCGCTCCCTCCAGAGGCCCTGCCTCATGCTTCCTCCTTCCGACAATGCCCCGCAGGCGAAAGAAGCACTGCAAGAGCGGAAGCCAGCAGCAGGAGCGCGCGTGCACACAGGGTGTGCATGCGCTTGGCCGGAGTGCCCCATCCGGCTGCTGAGGTCCGAAGCTCACCTGGAAGAGGGCCAAAGATCTACTAGTAGCTCCCGAGCTACCTAATGAGCACCCCTGCTCTAGAGCGACACCCCACGAAATGACAGCCCCAGGAGGGAGCGCCCAGTTTTCCAGACTCTGGTGGATGTAAACCTTTGTGGCTTGTAGTTGTTGTTCGGATTAACTCCGCAAAGTAGGGACGTTAAAATAATGTATAAATATTGAAATTAATATAGTGCCTCTACTTCTCAGATTTTCACTTATCGCAGGTGGTCCTGGAACGGAACACCCACGCTAAGTGAGGGAACATTGTACATCCTTCAACATTTATAGAAATAAGTTTGTATGGTTTATGGGTGGCCAAAGCTTTTTGAAATAAAACGAATAGGTGGATAGAAACAGTCAGGAATTGATAGCATTATGTTGGATCCTGCGCTGAAATTGGGAAGGTATCCTTAACGTTTCCTAATCAGTTTTCGAATGCCACTATTTGCACTTTTTTTCAGCATGGACATGTTCCAGGTGCTGCTGTCACCAACTCGCTGAATATGATAAGACCTCAAAATAGCCGGCTTTCTCGTTCTTCACTTCACCAGCCTTGTGTTCCTTGCTATAAGATTTCTGCATCCACTGTGGTTGGCATACCACCTGCCCAGCCCCAAATCCCATTGGGAGTGGCGCCTTTTCTGCCCACCCCGGTCTCTTCTCCGGGATCCCAGCCTACACCATTGCCTGATACTCTGCAGGGGCAAAGCACATCTTTAGGACAAGCATCAAGTGGCAGCACCAGCTCAAATCCTGTCTAAATGGCTCTAAAGTTAATAGGCTTGAACCTGATTTCGTATCAAAATCGGAACTCGTATTAAATTCGTAATTTTGTGAATACGCACTGATTTCCGAGGCATGCAGGAAAGGAGTGTGTGTGTGTGTGTGGGGGGGAATTTAGAAATTGAATCACCCATTTTTTCATAAATGTTCTGTAACGTTCAGTACAAAAGTTTATTGCAGCCTCACCAACCCCGATTGCTTCCATCCCCACATGCACCATTTTCTCCCAAACGAAGCTTTTCAAGAGGTGACTAAACAAGGCAATGTTTTATACACCTTTGAGAGAAAACAATGCACACTTTTGAAATGGTAAGTGTGGAATAGAAAGTCAGAGCCCAGTAAATGAATGTACAGCAGCCCTGTACTTTGTGGGGGTTAGGGGCACAGAGCCCCTATGAAAGAGGGAAAACAGGTGCTATGCTGAAGGACTTAAAAGGTTCCCAGAGGTATTTTATAGGAACATGTAGGTCATCTAGCAAAACTATGCCCATTGGCCAGGATACATTGACTTTAAAAATCAGCCAAAATCAAAGACCTAGGTATATGAATGTCCATCTCTTCAGAAAAGAACTGTAGACTTTAAAAATCAACCAAAATCAAAATCCTAGCTATAGGAAGTCCGCTGACCCCAAACAGGAGGACAATCCTAAATATACACTAGACTGACTATGTCGCTGTCCTTGAGCAAGCAGGGATCACCAGCATTGAGGCCATGCTATTGAGAATACAGCTGTGCTGGGCAGGGCATGTCTCTAGGATGGAGGACCACCGCCTCCCAAAGATACTACTCTACGGTGAACTCGCCACGGGTCAGCACGAGAGAGGTGCCCCCAAAAAGAGATATAAGGACTCCCTGATACAACATCTCAGGCTCGGCCAGATTGACCAACAAAAATGGTCCACCCTGGCCTCACATCGAGAGGCATGGAGATGCACTATCCATAATGCTGCGGCCTCTTTCGAGAAGACACGCCGAATGGGTCTCGAAGAGAAACGACAACGCAGAAAGAACCGCAACTTGGAAACAACATCACCCAAGGACACTTTCTGCTGTGCTTTCTCCAACTGAACTTGCCTATCTGAGATTGGCCTTTTTGGTCATCAACGTGCTTGTAGAAAGCGTGGGATGCCGAGAAACAATAATAGATGGAAGTAAATATTGTAGCTGATGCAATCATATAACTAAACAGCATATGGCAGCAGAGCGCCACAGAGTAAGACAGACCATAATAGATATAAATTCTATAATGTATCAAAGTCAAAAAATACAATATATATCATATAACAACATCAAATATACATTGAAGCAAGGCAATCCCAACATATGTAAAAGGCAGACCTGGGTATATGTGTCCACATTCGTACATCTAGTATAACAAGCATGTCAATATACCGGTTTATCTAGCCACAAAATGCGGGATAAAAGTAATGATTTTTGAGTGTAACTAACAGTAAAAGTCCATAGTACTCACAAGCACGGTAGAAATGTTCATATACATTGGGGTATACAATGCAGTTCAAAAGCACCCAAAAGCACTCAAAACAGCCTTGGGACGATCTCAGGCTGCCAAAATAAAGGGACGCCAAAATTGAGCGCAGCCTCTGTAAAGTATCCAAAGGGACGTACTTTTGGCGCAAAAGCCCCTGGCATTGTGAAGTCCACAGTAGCGGCTCCGAATAGAGTAGCACTATCGATCTTGGAGAAGCCAAGTCCGGAAATACAATGTTCTACGTGTAAATAGGGAAATAGCTGATGGCGGGACAGACGTATCGGTCCGTGCGTAGAGCAAATATCCAATGGATCACAAGGTATCTAGTGGAGTGATCCGATGCTAGGATGGTGTTAAAAAGCATCCAAATAGACTCACTGGGGAGTGGTAGAGATAATAATAATACACAATAGGTTCAGCAATGCCACATTGCCCCCCCCCCCTGAGATGGGGGGGAGGGGCCCTGCACCGGATGAGTCTACCGTATGAATCACTGATCAGAACCGTTTCGATTCCTTCTTCAGGGCTCAGGGGTGGTGAAGAGGGGCCATGCATGCACAATAGGAGGTCATATACCACATGTTCCAGTCGTAAGTATATGACCTGATGATGATGTGTGTTCTTACTCTGCTGTTCCAAGATGTGAGAAGCCTTATGCCCCCCCTCCCCAACCAGAAGAGAATACCACTGTTTCAGGTTGGGTTCACTCAACTTTCGGGCTGAGAAAAACTGCAAGGAAATCTTTGGCTCCATTGCTCTATATTTATTCTTTAATAATTCAAAGTTTTATGACTGCCATTATCTATCTATCGGGCAGATAGGGCAGGATAAAAATAATTATTATCTACACACATATACAGTGGAACCTGGACTTACAAGTCTCCCTATTTACAGGGTTTTCAGCTTACAAACTGTTGCTCATCCGATTTTTTGATTCGACATGTGAGCCAGATCCGAGTTAGGAGCCCCTTCCAAAGTGGCTACATTTTAACTGGGGTGGCTCAGTGCTATGGAATCAAAGGAGTTGTAGTTTTACAAGATCTCTAGCCTTCATAGCCAGAGTGGCAGTGCCTCATCAAACTAAGACTCCTGTGATTCCATGGCAGTTTGGAATTGAAGACCATCCTCCAGAAAATAAGGCCCAACCGCTCACTGTAGGGAAGTGTATTAGAGGCAAAGATGAAGTCCTTTGGCCACATCATGAGAAGAGAGGAAAGCTTGGAGAAGACAATGATGCTGGGGGAAATGGAAAAAGGAAGAGAAAGCATGGGTGGTATCCTTGAAGAGACTGGCTTGACCCTGAAGGAGACCCTGGGGGTGGCCCCGGGCGACAGGGAGCTCTGGCATGGGCTGGTCCAGGAGGTCATGAAGAGTCGGAAGTGACTGAACGAGGTAATCTACTAGTGTTACTCTGGGATTTCTAGTAGAGGGGAAGTAGTGCTAAGCAAAGGAGTAAGATTGATCCCAAGCTGTCTCCAAACCCAATTTTTGGAAATTCACTGTAGCTCTTCTACCTAGGAGATCATGGGAACTGTAGTCCAAAACTCCTAACCCATTATTCCCCTTCCCTTCTTTGGGGATGATGGAGCAGAGGATTCAGGAGGGGAAATGCTGCACAGAAGAGGTTCAGGGGCAGCACAAGAAGATCCCGCTCATGTCTCGGGGCTGTTCAACATTTTCATCAGTGACTTGGACAAGGAAGAGAAGAAACCAGGCTTATATCAAATCTGCAGGTGACAACAAATTGAGAGGAATTTATTTATTTACTCACAGTATTTATATTCCGCCCTTCTCACCCTGCAGGGCAGTGTTTTTCAACCTTTTTTGAGCCGCGGCACATTTTTTACATTTACAAAATCCTGGAGCATACAACCAACCAAAATGACACAAAATGACACTCTTAACACACTAATATATATAGTTAATATGTTTTTAAATGTCTTTATACACTCAGTGTGAAACCTGGGCCTATTTCAATGAACAGAGAGAGCAGCCAGACGGAAGCACACTCTGAGGCAGAGAGTTCCACTGCTCAACAGCTGTCACAGGAAGTTCTTCCTAATGTTCACCCTCCTACACAGACATGCTTCCCTGTGATGTTTGCTTTTCTGCCTGCGCTTTTGTGCACTCTCTCTCTCTCTCTCTCTCTCTCTCTCTCTCTCTCTCTCTCACATTATATAAATGTAATGTTCATATGTGGGATTAACATAACTCAACAACCACTGGCAAATTGCTGCCAGATTTGGCCACAAAACATACCAATACTAACCCAAGGAGGGGCCATCAGTCAAAAAATTGATTTTGTCATTTGCGAGTTGTAGTTGCTGGGAGTTATAGTTCACCCGCAATCAAAGAGCATTCCGAACTCCACCAATGATGGAATAGAATCAAACTTCCCACACAGAACTCCCATAACCAAGAGAAAATACTATAAGAGTTTGGTGGACATTGACCTTGAGTTTTGGAGTTGCCGTTCACCTATATCCAGAGAGCACTGTGGACTCAAACAATGTTGGATCAGGACCAAACTTGGCATGAATACTCAATATGCCCAAATGTGAACACAGATGGAGTTTGGGGAAAATAGACCTTGACATTTGGGAGTTACAGTTTCTGGGATTTATAGTTAACACACAAAGAGTATCCTGAACTCTTGCAACAATGGAATTGAACCAAACTTGGCATATTGAACTCTCATTACCAACAGAAAGTACTGAAAGGGTTTGCTTGAGAATTCACCTTGAGTTTGGAAGTTGTAGTTCACCTACACCCAGAGAGCGCTGTGGACTCAAACAATGTCATGTTATGTTGTTTGTTTTCTATCCAGAATCACAATGTTGGAAGGAGGCTCACCACTTTAAAGTCCCTAAAACAGGCATGTGAAAACTTCGTGGGTGCTTTGGACTCCCACTCCCACCATTCCTAACAGCCTGAGGCCCTTTCCTGCTTAAGTGGCTGAGGGGGAAAGGAAAAGGGTCTGAGGCTGCTAGGAATGGTGGGAGTTGGAGTCCAAAACACCTGGAAGGTCCAAGTTTGCCCATGCCAGCTTTCAAGAAAGACTTCTTCCTCCCCCTTCCCCTTCGCGCCCTTTCTTCCCCCTCCTGCCGAACACTTACTTTTTCTTCTCCACTCGGGCTCCCTTCTTCCCAGCATCACTCTGCTTGCTTTGACTCATGGGGCGAGTCTGGGGAGTAGCGCCCGCAAGGGTCACATCTTCCTCCCTCCCCCTCCCCTCCTAAACACGCTCATGCTGCCCCCTCAAAATGGCAGCAGAAGTGGCAGTGTGAGCAAAGCGAGGCAAAGCGAGCAGAGCGAGGCTGGGAAGAAGGGAGCCCGAGTGGAGAAGAAAAAGTGTTCGGCAGGAGGGGAAAGAAAGGGTATTGGAGGTTCCAATTTCCCACGGCACACCTGATGATTGCTCATGGCACACTAGTGTGCCATGGCACACTGGTTTGGAAACACTGCTGCAGGGGACTCAGGGCCAATTACAATGTACACATACATGGCAAACATTCAATGCCATAGACACACAACACATAGAGAGAGACAGTCAGAGGCCATTTAACATTCCACTTTTCTGGCCACCAGGAGAGCTGTCGCTTCACCGTCCATCTGCGACACTGATGAAGTACTTTCCGCATTCCCCGCATGCTTTTGCTGGAGATTTTTTTATAGCCTCATAGATTTGTTAAATTAGCCTCCCCACACATAGGTGGTACCTACATTTCCTACTTGACAGATGCAACTGTCTTTCAGGCTGCATAGGTCAACAGCAAGCTAGACTATTATTGGTCGAGAGCTCACTGACCCGGGCTGGCTTAGAACTCATGACCTCTCGGCCAGTAGTGATTTAATGCAGAGGGCTAGTAACTAGCTGCGCCACAGCCCAGTCCTGACAAAAAAGAATTGGGCCTTCGCTTCTCTGTAACTCCATTACTTCTAAGTTTCAAAAACAAGAGGAAGAAAACCCCCAAACACGACAATCACACAGAGTAGAGAGAGGTCTGCTTGCAGAAGTGAGACGGCATGGCCTTAAAGGCATGCAACCTAAGGAATATCCGTTCTCCATCCCCAATCAGGATGGGAAGAGAAAGAGAGGGAGAGAACAAATAGACACATGTCAACTGACCTTCAGGAGCAGGGAGGGGATTCCCGCGGCCTAGTCTAATGCTCTCTAGTTGTTCCTGACTGAGGACTGCAGACTTGAGCAGTGTGAGGCTGACTTCCAACAAAAATGAAGTACCCATATCTGATAATAACAGTTTCCTGTTTCAGATATGATGCAGTTGCCTTTTCGTGGTCAACTGTGAATGCATACATAAGATATTTGCGCTTGCGCAGATATAATTCGGAACCCTCTAGAAAAAAAACAAAAAAAACCTCAAAGCCTCGCTGAAGCCCCGCCCATCACTCCCCCCACCGCCTATATAGCCAGTGGGAGGGGCTTCAGCCCTCACTTCTCTCTTTCCACGCTCGAGTGAAGCAGATAGAGAGAACCCTCTTGCTTTTTGGTGATTTCTTTGGAAATTACTGTTGCTCTATTCATACAGACTGACCTTAACGTGAACTGACCTCTGGACTGAACTGACAATTCTACACTCTCCAACTCTGACATCGGACCGTGCATCGCCAGTGAGTTTTTCCTTGACCCTGATATTCGGACTGCTTTAGACCATCCCTTCTATCAACAACTTTGCCATGTCTCTGACAACCGGCTTCAAAAGGTGCACCAGCTGCCCTAACCTTATGCCAGACAATGATCGCCATGACTCATGTCTGGCATGCCTGGGGGAGGGTCATCTGGCCCATACTTGCCCCATTTGCCAACGTTTCTCCTCTCAAACGAGGAAAAACCGGGCGGTCAGGCTTAGAGCACTGCTCTATGAGAAGGTTTTTTCACCGGGGCTACCAGTTTTCTGAGTTAACGGCCATCAAGGAGGCGCCTGCAACGGGCAAGAAAATGGCGGCTCCTCAGAAAAAGAAGACAGGAAAAGACAAGGCAGTGGGTCCTAAAGATGGCGCCCAGCCTTCTTTGCCAACTGATGGCACCACTGTTTTGGCGGGAACGGAGGCCTTACCCAGTTCTTCCTTGGCTCCGTTGGCGACACAGACATCAAACATGGCGCCCGCCAATGCCCCCTCTGCGCAAGCGCAAGAGTGCGCAGCTCGAGCAGGGACGCCTCTGGAGGATGAGAGGCCGTCCCATGCAATGCCTCAACTCTCCCCACCGGTGCCGCTGCAGCAGGAGGCTCCTCTCCCTGACGTCGCTGCTCCTGGTCTGGAGCTGGCTCTGCCCCCGCAGGGCCCTTCCTCGACGCCGGCTCCGCCTCCCTCCTCCCCTCAGGGAGGAGCCAGGGAGAGGTGCTCGAGAGCCCCTTCCCAGCATGACAGCCGAGGATCATGCCGGCACCGCCGCCACCGCTCTGAATTGGGTCGGTCCGGCTCTTCCTGCTCCTCTTCCCCTGAGCAGCAAAGGGGTGGAAGGAAGCGCTCCCGCTGGTCCCCCGCGCTGCGGGGAGTCAGCCCATCCCGCATCGCCTCTCCAATGCCGGGATGGACAGGCCCCCCGATGCACATGCAGGGAATGCCTTTCTCATCCCTGACACACGCGATCCCGCCAATACCGCTCCAAACAGCGCCAGCGGCTTCATTGATGCCTGCGCTGCCTCCTCCGATGCCCGCTGCTTCTGCCTCCTTAATGCCAAACACCAACCAGGGCTTTTGGCAGTTGAACGCGCTCGGGCAGCTCGTGTACTTCGCCCCTTCGGCCCCACCCCCGGGTGCTCAATGGGCTTCCACTGGAGGCTTTTATGCCCCTCAGGTGCCTTCTCAGGCTGCTGCAGTATCAGAGCCGCTTCCTGGCCCTCCTGCACAGCTGCGCCCCCTGCTGCTCCTTCCACGCCAGTGATGCCTGTCAGAGCTGCTAATACTGTCAATCCCCCTCCATATGCACAAGCTATGCAGGGGCAGGATACTGAGCTGCTCTCATCTGACACTGATGGGGAAGGGGATCAGGCCCTCAGAGAAACTGATCGGGAGCCCCAACTCCCCTCGGACTTTGCAAAATGTATGGCTACTATGGGGCGCATGATGTCATCGTTAGAACTCCCTGCGACCGCAGCCGTGGATTCCGTCCAGGACCCCAGCTGGACCCCTGAGGAACAGGGAGCATCTGCATCCACCTCTGTTCCCTTGTCGCCATTCCTTATTAAACTGATGGATGTCCCAGGGGTCCCTCCGTATTCTGTGCAGGCTATATCCAGAAAGGCAGAAACCCTTTATAAGGTTGACCTCTCCACCGCCGACTGGGTGCTGCGGCCACAAAAACCCAACACGGTGGTGGTGGACGTTGCTAAATCCAAACGGTCAAAAGGCTCCGCCATTGCTCCCTTAGACAAAGAGGATCGGCGAATTGACACGATGGGAAAAAAGGCCGTTCGGCCATACCGGTGGCTGTGTCCACCCCCTTCAGGATGAATATAATCTTAATATAATATTGAACCCTTGGACCAGTGGAATGGTCACTGTGCACTATACTTTGTTTACGTTGGGGTCCGGGACCCATTTCCTTTCCGCCTGTCCCGCACTATTTGTTTGCAACTACTAGTGATTTACACATCGATTTATTAAACTCCTGGGACTTTTTTGGCTGGAAAGTGTGTGACCTGTGATTTACAACAGCATACATTCCACTTACTCTTCTATTTTGAATTGTGATATATTTGAAGTGAACATTAAACCTTGAATACCTTCCAAGAAACCCTTCTCTGCTTACTCCTACGACGTTTTCTGAGAACACCCAACTCCTTTTGCTTTGGAAAAAAGGCCCACCTGTCAGCCAGCATTTTCGCACGGATAGCACATTATGCACTGTACATGGCGAGGTATCAGTCTTACCTCTGGGACAAGGTGGTCTCTTTCCTGGTGAACAAAGATTCTCACGGGCATTTTCGACGGAGGCAGTCCAGTTGGCCAAGTTTCAAAAAGACCTGGCCAAGTATATGGCGGACTCTGCAGGTAGATTGTTCGCTAATGCGACTGCGATGCGCCGCTACGCATGGCTGCGCTCCTCAACGCTGTCTGACGAAGGGAAGTCGTTGGCAGAAGACTTACCTATGCATCATGATGGGGTGTTCAACCCAGGAACTGATGTTGACTTGAAGGAGAAACACCAGACCCATCATGCAGCCCACCGTTTCGGCTTCCCTCCGCAATCCGCACAACAGCCAAAGCAATGGTGGCAACCCTCTGGTAACTCCTTTCGCAGCGGTTTTGGGGGTTACTCCCGTGGTGGCGGTAGGAGCCAGCCATGGGTTAATAACCGCTACAGGGGAGGCCGCCGGCAGCCCTACAACAACAACAGGCCTTATCAGCAGCCCTACCAAGGGGGCTCCAAGCCCCAACCTGCCTCCAAGCAGCATCTTTGACGCATTAAGCGCAGAGGAGCCCACTGAGGACCCCCCTCTCCCTGTTGGAGAGAGAGACCCTATTCTTCCCCGTTTGAACTCTGCCACGTGTCTCCAGTTGGACACTCCATTTTTCAGGGACAGGCTGAGCTGTTTTTATGCTGTTTGGGCTTCTATTACTCAAGACTCATGGGTCCTAAGTATTGTCAGAGGCGGTTACTTTGTTGAATTTGTATGCCTTCCCCCTGTGGGCCAGATCAAGGCTACACTTCCCTCTCCTGTTCTGCTGCAGGAAGTTGAAAATTTATTAAAGAAGGGAGCAATATCCCCTGTTTCACCCTATTTGCATATGACCTGTTTCTTTTCCAGATATTTTGCAATATCCAAGAGAGATGGGGGGGTTTAGGCCTATCTTAGATCTAAGGGGAGTGAATGAATTCATTATCCACAAGAAATTTAGGATGGTCACTCTGTCCTCCATTCTCCCTCTCCTGGATACGGGTATGTGGTTCGCCACAGTAGACCTTAAGGACGCCTATTTCCATATTGCCACCGGCCCTCCCCACCGCAGGTTCTTGGCATTTATGGTGGGCGATAGGGCATTCCAGTTTAACGTCCTTCCATTTGGTTTGGCCACCGCCCCGGCGTGTTCACCAAGTGCATGGCGGTGGTGGCCGCGTTCCTCCGCACCCGCAGGATTACGGTCTATCCTTATAAAGATGATTGGCTCATCATAGGGAATTCCCATATCCGAGTACAAAATAACATACTCACCACACTGTCTCTCCTCCAGTCCCTAGGTCTGGTGGTGAATGCAGACAAGTCACACTTGACCCCCACAAGGCGGATCCAGTTCATAGGGGCGGTGCTGGACTCCATGGAAGGGAAAGCTTACCTGCCCCACGACAGATTCTGTGCTCTCCGTGCCCTCCTGCTGCAGGCCATTTACAGCACAACATTACAGGCCAGACAGATCCAGGTCCTTTTAGGACACATGGCTTCCATGACTGCTGTAACACCATATGCCAGGCTACGCCTCAGGCCCCTGCAGTCGTGGTTCCTGGATGTCTTCCACCCCAGGACGGACGACCCGTCTATGTCCTTGTGCCTTCCACAATTGGTCAAGTCTTCCCTGCAATGGTGGCTGGATCAAACCAACGTCTGCGCAGGGATGCCGTTCAACCCCCCAACAGCGTCAGTGACAATCACCACGGATTCGTCCATGACGGGTTGGGGAGCACACTCCGGCAGCCTGGTGGCCCAGGGCATGTGGGACCAGCAGGAATGCTCGCTACACATCAATGTGTTGGAGCTTCTGGGGGTCCACAGGGCTCTCCTCTCATTCGAGAGGCTGATCGTCAACAGGGTGGTCCAAGTGGTCACAGACAACACGACCACCATGTTCTACATAAACAAACAGGGGGGTACACACTCCAAAACTCTTTTGTCCCTTACACTCAACATCTGGGAGTGGTGCATCGCAAGGAACATTTATCTGCTAGCAACTTATCTTCCTGGCGAACAGAACGTCCTGGCAGACGCATTGAGCCAGACCCCTCTGGCCCACCACGAGTGGTCCCTGCATCAAGAGGAGGTCGATCGGCTGTTTCGAGTGTGGGGCACCCCACGAATCGATCTCTTTGCCATATAGCAGAACAAGAAATGCATCACGTTCTGCGCTAGGACACACGCGAACCCGGCACAGGGGTGCTTGGGGGACGCGTTCCTGATACCGTGGGACTCGGACCTGACGTACGCCTTCCCACCCTTTCCCCTACTTCTGCGGGTGGTGGCCAAGCTCTGCAGAGAGAGAGCACGGTGCATACTCATTGCACCATGGTGGCCCCGCCAGCAGTGGTTCTCCCTGCTTCTGGAGATGGCCAAGGGGGAGTTTGTTCCTCTGACTCGCAGAGTTGACCTCCTACTGGCACAACAGGACCAGGTATTATACCCGGAGGTCGAGAAGCTGCGGCTTACAGCCTGGAGGGTACGGCCTCCAGAGTGACGGCGTTGTCTCATTTATCAGCGCCAGTTTTGGCCATTGTGGAAGCGGCCCATAAGACCTCTACTAAGAAGGCCTAGAAATATAAGTGGTCTCGGTTTACGCAGTTTCTCTCTCCCAAGGGGCTGGACCCTTTGAAAGTTCCAAATTTTATGGTGTTAGATTTTTTGTTTGACCTCTTCGAGAAAGGGTTATCGCACTCCTCCCTGAAGTGCTACCTAGCGGCCATTTCTTGGTACCGTAAGCGGTCGGGCCTCCCCTCCTGTTTTGAGGACCCGGTAGTTAATACTTTCCTTAAAGGATTTAAGAGCTTTCGTCCACCTGTTGCTCCTGTTACTCCTGTATGAAGCCTTGAGCTAGATTTGTCAGCACTGACCAAACCGCCGTTTGAACCATTAGTATCAACCGATCTTTCCTTTCTGTCCTGGAAGACTGCGTTCCTCGTCGCAATCACCTCAGCCAGACGCGCGAGTGAGCTATGCGCATTGAGGGCTGACCCCCCTTACACCAACTTCCATAAGGATAGGGTAACCTTAAGGACAGATATCTCCTTCTTACCTAAGGTGGTATCTAGATTCCACATGTCGGAAGAGCTGGTCTTGCCTTCCTTGTTTCAGAATCCCACTACACCGGTAGAAACAAGCTTGCACCTCCTGGACGTTAGGAGGGTGTTGGCCTATTATATTGACAGAACTGCTTCAGTGAGGAAGTCACCTAGACTCTTCGTGAAGTATAGGAAGGACGCCAGTGGCCTTCCTGTGTCCTCCCAGAAACTTTCATCCTGGATTGTGTTGACCATTCGCCAGGCTTATCGCATGGCTGGAAAGGAGCCGCCACAACAACTGAAGGGCCACTCTACAAGAGCGGTCTCGATGTCGGCGGCTTTCATGAGGGCCGTTTCGCTTGATGCTGTGTGCCGTGCGGCCACATGGTCATCCCATCACACCTTTGTCTCCCACTACAAACTGGATATATTCTCCAGGAGACAGGCGGGATTTGGACGAGCAGTCCTCTTCTCTGCGGTGGCATGACTACCCACCAACCAAGGTCAGTCAGCTCACTATTCTATCTTATGTATGCATTCACAGTTGACCACGAAAAGGCAAACATGGGTTGCTTACCATGTAACCATGGTTCCTTGAGTGGTCACCTGTGAATGCATACAGCCCACCCGTCCTCCCCTCTGGTCATGCCCTCACATTGTTTTTTGGTCTCTCGCGACTAGAGAGAAGTGAGGGCTAAAGCCCCTCCCACTGGCTATATAGGCGGTGGGGGGAGTGATGTGCGGGGCTTCAGCGAGGCTTTGAGGGGTTTTTTGGGTTTTTTTCTAGAGGGTTCCGAATTATATCTGCGCAAGCGCAAATATCTTATGTATGCATTCACAGGTGACCACTCAAGGAACCATGGTTACATGGTAAGCAACCCATGTTTCTCCATTGTCTTGTTGTGATTTCATATTCCACTTTCTGAGGCTGGATCTACACTACCATATAATCCAAATTATCAAAGCAGATATTCCATATTATCTGTGTTGAATTGGATTATATGTCTACACTGCCATATCCAGTTCAAAGCAGATAATCTGGATTTTACATGGCAGTGTAGATGGGGCCTGAAAAAGCTCTGAATTTTTCAAGTTTCTTTTTATTTCTCCAAAAGCAAAATTGAAGCTGAATGTCACTGTGTTGTTGAAGGCTTTCATGGCCAGAATCACTGGGTTGTTGTGAGTTTTCTGGGCTGTATGGCCATGTTCGAGAAGCATTCTCTCCTGACGTTTTGCCCACATCTATGGCAGGCATCCTCAGAGGTCTCCTTCACCAATCCATGGCATCAGAAGGGATGAGCAGCCAACTTTGCAGAGCCCTTGCATTTAGCCTCCTGGCGATACATCAGTGGCAGCAACCACAAGGGAAGTCCAGCCTCTGCAACTGCCCAGTAAGCCTAGAACGAAGGGTTGGACAAATGGATGCATGGACCTGCCTGTTGCTTTTTGTACTTACGGTGCACTGGGCAGCCCTTTCCCACTTTTCGCAGGGTCTTGTTGATACTGGTCAGGGGAAGCCCATGAAGTGGAAGGCAGGCCAAGGGTTGCAGCTCCGAGTGAGCATTTTGTTTATTATTTGCGGAAGGGGACTCAGGGCAGTCCACAGTGTTGGCAACAATTCAATGCATGTTACCGAACATTTTAGGATAGCCTGGCCCATAGGGGGCAGAGGCCCAGAAGTACCCCTAAAGCGAGGATTTCAACAGAACCTCTGGTGAAGTTTTAAAAGCAAATAAAAATCCCTTTCCCAAATGATCTCACCAAAGAAGTACGGAAGAAGATGCCACTGAGGTTTATTCTTGTCAGCTGAGAAGGGTGACCACTGCAGTTTCCTTGTTGCAAAGCAGTCATAAAGTTACATTCAAACATATGCCATTTTATACACTTTACAGAACTCTCAAATTCAAACTTTCCCGCCCCTGCATGCTGTGGGCTTCATGATGATTGGCTGGAACCCTGGAAGCCAGCTGTAGTGGGAACCAATCGCGAAACAGCACCGCTTTTGTCTTGGCGAATGGGAAGCGAGGAACAGGAATTTGTTCAAAACAAAAAGCAGCTGGAGTTTTCTTGATTAGATCGTGTTTATATGTTAATGAAGATCCAAGGCTTTGACCTTTCGGGCCAAAGGAATTCTTTTGTTCTTGGTGTGTTGGTTTCCGAAGCCAGTAGTGACAGCCGATTGGGAAATATGAAATATAGTTATGCCATAGGTTCTATAAACACGGCTAAAGACGAGGCTAATCTCCGAGGGACCAGTGTTTATGAAACAAAGGGAGTCTTTCAAAAATGGGGAGAAGGGAAAGGACTTCTCCAAAACCAGAAAGAGTCCTCTGTCATGCAAATTTGTTCAAATGATGGGATTAAGGGTGCAGCCAGGAATGTGGTCACCCTGATCTTGAAAAACAACAGCTGAGTCACGTAGCCTTCCTCATATTATTTTACACATGGGGAAAACATGCAGGGAATGGTTTACATGGAAAGGGAGGATTTACCACTACAAATATGTCATAACTATTTCATATGCAAGGGATGGAAAGAAAATCCATATAATCTTGAAAAACATGAAATTCATATCCTTTGGGGAAAGTCCATCTGTGTCCTTGGGAAAACGATAAGAGAAAAGTCCTTTTTTGCTAATAACCAGAGGAGAGTCCAAATAGTGGGACGCCTCGCAGAAATGGGGCTTGGAGGTATCGCTTTGCGGTGGCTCCAATCATTCCTGGAAGGTCTGTCCCAGAGGGTGTTATTGGGAGACACCTGTTCGCCGCCACAACCATTGGCTTGCGGAGTCCCACAGGGTTCAGTACTGTCCCCGATGTTGTTTAACATCTACATGAAGCCGTTGGGGGAGATCATCCGGAGTTTCGGAGTAAGATGTTTCCTGTATGCAGATGACGTCCAAATCTGTCACTCCTTCCCACCTGTTACTAAGGAGGCTGTCCAGACCTTGAACCGGTGATTGGCTGCTGTGTTGGGCTGGATGAGGGCTAGCAAATTGAAATTGAATCCAGACAAGACAGAGGTCCTCCTGGTCAGTCGAAAGGCCGAACAGGGCATAGGGTTACAGCCTGTGTTGGATGGGGTTACAATCCCCCTGAAGACGCAGGTTCGCAGTCTGGGAGTGATCCTGGATTCATCGCTGAGCCTGGAACCCCAGGTGTCAGCAGTGGCCGGGAAAGCTTTTGCACAATTAAAACTTGTGTGCCAGCTGCGCCCGTACCTTGGGAAGTCTGACTGGGCCATGGTGGTCCATGCTCTGGTTACATCCCAAATAGACTACTGCAACGCACTCTATGTGGGGCTGCCTTTGAAAACGGTTCGGAAACTTCAGTTGGTCCAACAGGCGGCAGCCAGAATGCTTACTGGGGCGACATACAGGGAGCATACCACCCCCCTGCTGTGTCAGCTCTACTGGTTGCCTGTCCATCTCCGAGCCCAATTCAAAGCGCTGGTATTGACCTATAAAGCTCTATACGGTTCTGGCCCAGCTTACTTGTCTGAACGCATCTGCCTCTATGTCCCACCTCGCAGTTTAAGTTCATCTGGGGAGGCCCTGCTCTCTCTTCCGCCAGCATCGCAAATGCGGCTGGTGGGGACGAGAGACGGGGCCTTCTCAGCGGTGGCCCCTCACCTATGGAACGCACTCCCAAACGAAATAAGATCGACTCCACCTCTCCTCGCTTTTTTTAAAAAAAGCTAAAGTTCTGGGACCAGGCCTTTGGGCAGCAGATGTAAATTGTACCTTTGGATTTGACTGGATTGACACTTTGGACTTGACTGGACTGACAATGTGTTCCGCTTGATGGCTTTAATTAATTATTGTTGTATGTAGTGGTTTTTAATGTAATCTTTTTTCATGTTTTTAATGCTTTTAATGATGTTGATTATATGGTGTATTTTTATATTGTATTGTGGTGTTGCGACCTGTAGTGCTGCAAATGTAAGCCGTGCTGAGTCCCCCTGCGGGGTGAGAAGCTACGGGGTACAAATACCATAAATAAATAAATAAAATAAATAATAAATACATGAAAATCCTTGGAAAACTATGTCTCCCAAACTGCTCAGGGCTTGCCCCTGTTGGCTTGTCCGCATGCAGCTCCATGCACAAAGAGTCCATGGCTTCAAGTCAAGTGAGGCAAGAAAACAGAGAGGTAGAAATGGCTGGAGGTCTGTTGATGCCAAATCCCAGCCTTTGGTGCTAGAGATGCCAGACCACATGTGCAGGAACATTGGAACTCCCTGCTGCAGGTCAAACCAATTAGAATGCAGATCGGCTCTTTCTGTGGCTCGCCTTCATGCCTTCTGGGGTTTTCCCCCTGAGCAACAAGTAGGACCAACAGGTCTCTGTGGTTATAACAAATAATAATGATAATCACTTCCCCAGTGGGGTTACTGTATCCTAGAATGCAAAGTCCAATCTCAATGTCCATAAATCAAATGTCTTTTATAATCCACGTGCCAGGAGCATCCAGTCCATATAATCCAAATGAAACTTCACAAAGTTGGCAGTTCCTTGGTGTGCAAGTAAATAATAGTTCATATAACATTCCAGTAAGCCATATAAGGGAACACAAATAGTCACTTCCCTGGAAGTCAATATCCAAATCCCAGCGACATACGCAATAATGGACAGCAGGGGTGATGCAATTACACAGTTGGGTGTACACAGCCGACGAGGCACATTAGCTGAGAGCTCCAATCACTCGTTTCGACCCAGTAAACAGGTCTTTATCAAGGCTCGATGTCATCCCACAACTGGTTCCCACAGCGTACCCAAATGGCAGTCAATACTCTGTAACATAATGTCAACATATTAGCTTGAACCCCTATGTAGGGTGGGCCTCTAAAAGGTCCTTAAGGCAACTCACAAATTAATACAGGAAATGGATCAATATGATCTCCAACAATGGTACAATTTACATACATCAATAGTAATGCATATTACATATAATTACATAATACAGGATTAGGACATACCAATTCAATGTGGACCAATCCCCATGTCGCCGAAGGGCTTATGGCAAAAGCAAGGCTTGCAGGTCTCACTCAGGATTATAACAACAATCACCACAGGCGGGGTGGGTAATTACCCTAATTACTTCCAACCTGGGTCTAGTAGAGTAACTCCCTGACTGTTAACCCTTCGTTCAATCCGGAGGGAATCTCGCTGCGTAGGAAAATTATCCAGCGTTTTTCGGCTCTGTGCAAATATGTCTCAACATTCCCATGCGGTGGAACCTGCACATTTTCCAGACCGAAGAACCGCAGGTCATTAGGACCATGCTTGTGGGTTTTAAAGTGGGTGTAAAGTGGTGAATCTTCGGAAAAATTCCTGATTTTCGATTTGTGTTCCCCAACTCTAACTCCCATCATTCGACTGGTCATCCCCACGTAGACCCTCCCACACGGGTAAACCAACCCATAGACACATCTTTGTCTTTTGCAACTGAAAAACTCTTTGAACTTAATAGTACGTGCAATGCTCTGAATATAGATTTCTTTTTCAGTATATACACATGCACACTGTTGGCATCGCCCGCATGCATGGGTCTTTGGTGTAAGGCTGCTCTTGGGCTTCCATTCCCGTACCCCTGAGTGCACAATCACATCTTTAATATTGCGGCTTCTTTTGTTGGCAATTAGTGGGGGTTTCGAGAGGCCTGGGATATTATGCACCAATGGCCAATGTCTATACACAATCTGTTTGAAGAATCTGGTTTTGGGGGTAAGCAGCAGCGGCCATACCAAGCGGTCCAAAGGTGGTTTCTCTTTCTTGCACAACAGGGAACTCCTGGGGATGGAGTCCGCCCTTTGTCGGGCCCTATGAATCACTTCCTCCGGGTACCCTCTTTCTCTCAGTTTATACCCAAGCCGTTCTGCTTCTGAGTTGTACGCTGAGGCTGTAGTGGAATTGCGTTTTAGTCTTAACAGCTGGGAGAAGGGGAGATTCCTTTTTAACGAATGGCTATGATAGCTCTGGAAGTGCAGAAGGGCATTCCGGTCTGTGGGCTTGTGATAACATTTAACACGCAATTGTTGGTTCTCCACAAACACGGTGACATCCAAAAAGTTAATACTGGAAGTACTCGATTCCATGGTGAAGTCAATGGTGGTGTACCACAAATTCATCCACAATAGGAGCTCCTGTACGTTTGTGTCCCCAGCAACAATCATCTGCACGTCATCTATATATCTGCAGTAATGTTTTATATTAAAAGGAGGCCTGTTTGCAGGGTCGTAAATGAACCTCTGTTCCAATGAGTCCATATATAGGTTGGCGACTGACGGTCCAAGAGGACTCCCCATGGCTGTACCACAAATTTGCAGGAAAAAATCATTGTTGTACTTAAAATAATTATAATCAAAGACGAAATCCGTCAGGTCCATAAGGAAGCCTATGGGGGGTAGATCCGGATTAGTGGTTTGAAGGGCTTCGAATGTCTCTTTTAACACTGCTCTCGCATCCTCCCCCTGGCAGCCCAGTTACACGGAAGAGGGTTAGGCACCGCCAGACATGGGCTTGATTTCCACCCCAATTCTGCCAACTAGAATTCTGCCCCAAAACAGAATGGGTTTCATAGTGGAAACTCCACAATGATTTCAGTTGGGTGACGAAGATAATGTTTGCCAACTTGAATCCTGATCCATCAAGCCATGTGGGAGACTTTGTGGTACAAACAAGCCAACAAACGTGCATACAGTGTTCCCTCGCTTCTTTGCGGTTAGCTTTATGCGGACTTGCTATTTTGCAGGTGTTTGGGTAAATATTAATATATTACAACAGGCCTCAGAAAGGGAGGCTGTTGTGCAGTCCGGGACTCCCTCCGCTGTCTCCGCTTGCCCACTTGTGCAGCTGCTCCTTCTCCCAGACCATCCCCAGGGCGCCTTGCCTGCCTCCCTGGCCTTTGCAGACCCCGGCAGAGCCTCCAGAGCACAAAAACAAAAGTGCTACTAGTTAAATTCAAAAGTCTATATTAAAGATAATGTTGCAACTTCATAATTAAATTCATAAAGACACAAATGTGTACGGGACACACAATCCCAGTCCTACCACCAGTTCAGATAGTATTCCAAAGTTAATGGAGTTCCTCTTGGCACAGATCCCAGCCAAATCCACGGGGGTGCTGGGATATTTGTAATCCACAGGGTATTCAGGAATAGAAGAATAGGTAGCGGTGGAGAGAGGGGAATCTAAGGGAAGGTGTCCACAGGAGTTGGTTGGAGGAAAAATGCGATGTTATTTTCCTCAGTGCGGATGCTCCTAAGGTTATCTTTAATATAGACTTTTGAATTTAACTAGTAGCACTCTTGTTTCTGTACTCATTGCTACTGTAGCCAGGCTGTTTACTCAGAGCCTCCAGAGCCACACAGGCAGCAGGAGGCCAGGGAGGCAGGCCTTCTCCGCTGAGCCTTGGGACCCCAGAAGTGCCTTCAAGGACATCAGTTTCCAGGTATTAGGCGGTTAGCTTGATGTGTCTTCCTCTTGGCACTTTTCTCCCTTTTGCCCTCCATTCGTGCCTTTTCAAATTCCACAGCACTGCTGGTCATAGCTAAGCTCCAGTTAGCTCAAGGGCCAGGGCTTCCCAGTTCTCGGAGTCTACGCCACAGTTTTTGAGGTTAGCTTTAAGCCCATCTTTAAATCTCTTTTCCTGTCCACCAATATTACATTTTCTGTTCTTAAGTTGGGAGCATGGTAACTGCTTTGGGAGACGGTGATTGGGCATTCGGACAATGTGGCAAGTGCAGCAGAGTTGATGGCGTAGTACAGGGGTGCTCAAACTTTTTCAGCATGCGAGCTACTTATAAAACAACCAAGTCAAAATGATCTACCTACCCACTACTCGGAGAGCCATAAAAGCAAAATATTTGGAAATTTATTTCAGTGAGAGCCATATAATATATTTTAAGACTTAATTCAACTAAATGTGAGTATAATAAGCCCCTGAATTTATTCACGCTGACTGGCTGGGAGCACCTGGGCCGGGAGCCTGCGGGGCGGGACTGAGTCTTCCTCCCGCCCTGTCTGCGATCTACCTAATAAGCACCCCTGTCCTAGACCATCCCTAGTGCGCCTTGCCTGCCTCCCTGGCCTCTGCAGACCCCGGCACAGCCTCCAGAGACACACAGGCAGCAGGAGGCCAGGAAGGCAGGCCTTCCCCGCTGTGCCTCAGGACTCCGGAAGTGCATCAGCCTCCGGAGGTGGGTTAGGAAGCGCGGGTAAGAAAATCGGCAAAGTAGGGAAGCTAAAATAATGTATAAATATTGAAATTAATATAGTGCCTCTACTTCGCAGATTTTCGCTTATCGCAGGTGGTCCTGGAAAGAAATACCCGCAATAAGTGAGGGAACACTCTACATACTTGAACATTATTTTGGGTCTTGTGGTGAAGTTGGGAAGGTATCTTAAACTTTTCCTGATCAGTTTTTGAATGCCACTATTTACACTTCTTTTCAACAGGGACCTCAAAAAATCCGGTTCTCTTGTTCTTCATCAGCCATGTGTTCCTTGCTATGAGTTTTCTGCATCCACTGTGGTTGACATACCACCTGCCCAGCCCCAAATCCCATTGGGAGTGGCGCCTTTTCTGCCCACCCTGGTCTCTTCTCTGGGATCCCAGCCTACACCGGAGTATGTGTGTGTGTGTGTGTGGGGGATTTAGAAATTGAATCACCATTTTTTTCATAAATGTTCTGTAAAGTTCAGATGTCTCCCAAAGGACACTTTAATTTTTAGTAGAACTCATTAAGCAACTTTGGAAAAGCCAAGAGAACATAAAGTGCCCTGCCGTAAACTACATTTCCCAAAAGGAGGGCTGAAGGACCCAAAGGATAGCTGGCTGGAGCAGTTGCCATTTAGAGTTAGTCTAATATTACATAGAATTATTGAATCTGCAAAGTAAGCAAGCATTAAGTAATTTTGGAAAAGCCAAGAGAACATAAAGTGCTTTAAAACCGCTTTACAATCTTTGGAGTTTTGCCCCATCATCGCCATAAGGAAGGTGGGACAACATTTAATGGGTTCCCAGGGGTATTTTATAGGAACATGTAGGTCCTCTAGCAAAACAATGCCCATTGGCCAGGATACATTGACTTGAAAAATCAACCAAAATCAAAGACCTAGGTATACGAATGTCCTTCTCTTCGGAAAAAAAACTGGACTTTAAAAATCAATCAAAATCCAAGGTATAGGAAGTCTGCTGACCCCAAAAAGGAGGACTTGAGAAGGAGGAAAGACAACCACCCAAATTCTTGGGCAACGTAAACTGCTGCCAGGAATGACAAAACGCTGGGCGGCAACATCAAAGTCCATCTCACAAAGGCAAGCTAGGAATATTTTGTTGGTATTCGGAACTGGGGCCATTATAAACAGGGAAGGCCGGGGGCATTTGTATTGTGCCGCTGGCGGGAAGGCTTCCGCCGCTTGATGGCACTTGCATTTCCCTTCAACAAAATCCCCAACTGCACCATCTTCTCCCAAACGAGGGAATCTTGAGCTCAGCTCTTTCAAGAGGTCACTAAACAAGGCAGTGGGCTGCAAGGAACACCTTGAGAAGGTTTTGTCCGAAGCGTTTACTTTGAAAAAATTAGAGTGATCACAGCAGGCCGACCACCTCCTCCAAAAATGTGTTCCACTGAACATATGAAGTCTGTTCTGAACTGGGGAAGTCACCTCTCCCTGTATTTGATTATTTGTTGCATGGTGGGCCACCGCCACCGGGTCCACAACCTCCATGAGCGGGAAACGGTTTGCGACTACGTATTCCGTAGTCAAAGGTCTGCCCAATCAACTTTTAATAGGTTACTCTGCGCCTGCCACAGTCCTTCCATTCTGTGATTGTGTTGATCGATTATTAGATTAGATTTTTAATCACAACAACGATTCCTCACGGCACTGGCTGCTAGCCCGCCCTGTGCATGACGGGCCACACAACAGACACCCACTGGGCAGCCAAGCAGTTAGAGCTCTCCAGAAGATGAGGAACGATATGGATCCACCAAGTCTGCTGTCAGGAGGACCCCCACCCCCAAACCCACACATCCGTCTTTAATTGTCCTATGAGTGTTCTTTACTAAAGGATCCAAAACGGAGAGGTTCAGTGCATCCAATGACGTTTCATTCAAACACGATAGGGTCCGTGTTATGCATCTAATGGGGAAAGGGAATAGGGGAAGAGGTAGATCGTTGCATGAGTTCCCAGCATTGCACCGTTCCTCGGTATCAAAGCAATCACTCCAGAAGTTGAGGACCAAATAATGTGCTACTGCTGAAGATGTTCATTCCCCCGATCCAAAAGAAGGATGGTGATCCTGCCTTGTTTTACAAGGGACCAAAGTCTTGATCAGACCTAAGGATACACCAGAAGGAGAAGTGGCGTACTTATTAACCCACCATGCAGGGCTGCCGAACGGGACAAAAGAGATAACAAAGCAATGGTGTTGTTTGAATGGAAAACATTTATTGATTACAAAGAGTGATCTGCGGGAGGGTGGCGGTGTCGAAATCAAACTGGAAAGCCCAATATGGACAGGTTGGCCTTCAGGAAGACCAGCTTCTCCAACGCGAGGGGGTCCAGCGAGCTCCGTTGAAGGGTCGAGACATCTCTGCCAGGCTGAAGACCCTCTCACTCTGGACGCTGGTTGGCCAACAGCTGAGGAACTTGCGGGTGATGTTTGCAAGATCCAGCCACTCCTTGCGGGAATGGGTAGACCAGTAAGCCAAGGGATCGCTGGAGAAATCTTGAGGCTCTTTGAAGTAACGGTTAACGGAAGTCTCGGCCGAGTCTAGCATGGCCACTTGGGCCACCAAAGAAGTTCCCTCCTCTGACAGCAAGGCGAAGGCCTCCTTCATGAAAGTGTCCTGGCATGGCGTTTCCACCCTGGGTTCCTTTGGAGCTCTTTGGGGTGGCGGGACGGTGGTGTCGGAAGTGGCAATGGCGCTGGCGCTGGGTTTGCCCCGGGAAATGGTGTTGCGGCTTGAGCAGGGCGGTCCCCCACCCTCCGGTTGTATGCCTCCCTCACGAGCGTGATAAGCTCTGCCTTCCACCTTGGTAAGTCTTTGGGGCAAACAGTGTCCGTAATGCGAGGATCGCAGAGAGCTGCCAGCATATGAGTCTTAATCTCCATCAGCGGCTCGAGATGTTTGCGGAAGGAAAGGGTCAACTTCCTGACCACTTCTTGGGCCTATGGAGTCAGGGTCCCAGATAGGACCACACTCTGTCTCCGAGCGTTTCCGTTAAGTGCTTCTACAGGTACTGCTGCAGGTGCTTCCGGTTTCAATTGCATCAACATTTCAATTTCAATTGCATCAACATTTGTAGTAGGGTGATACCTCTTCATGTGCAACCTTAGGCCGCTTGTTGCAAGATGCCGCAAGTCTTTCCCCCTGCTGATGCTCCCGCCACAATGCCTACAAACTGCCAAGGTGGTCTTCTGAGAATGGACTGTAAAGTGATGCCGGAGCAGGAACTTTGGCCTTCCCAAATGATGCACAAGTAATGGAGTGGTGGTGTTATCTCCACCGGTCTCTGAGGAATAGCTGGGGGTGGGGGGAAACGACGTTGGACCCTCCCACGAACAGCCCTCCTCCAGAGCTCTGTGATCTGAGGATGTTGATATTTCGGAAGCATATTCTGTGTTTTGTTCTGTCGACGCCATGACAACATCATCATCCCTTACGGCATGGGCAGAAGTTTGAGCTCTCAGTGCTTGCAGAAGCAGTGGCCTCTGCAGCGCTAGTGGTGGCACGCTCCCGTGGAGTGATGTGCAGACCCCTTCCTCCCCTGTGTGTTCAGGAACCATGCAGTGAAGAGGCAAGGGCCTTATGTCCTGAGCCGCTCTCAACAGAACATCTCATATCTGAAGCCAAAGTAGAACTTGCACACCAATAAAGAGAGGAAAGATGGTTTTCACAATGTTTTGTGCCGGATATCAGGGAGTCTTGTATGCCAACTGCAATCAGGCACCACAAAATAACTAGAAAGGCTATCAGAGCATTTTGTGCCAGATAACAGGGAGTCTGGTATGCCAGCTGCAATTCTTGTCAGTCAATCAGTCAGTCACGTTTATTGAGTAACCGTCAGGTCATTTCAAATAAAAGCTCCAACAGCAGTAGTAGTATATACAAGATAAAAGATAAAATCAGTACCTAATGTGCAAAGCAAATACAATGTAACACATTAAAAGCTAAACTTATTGCAATTGTCATAGGAAGGGGAACTATTAACATAGGATACTTAAGAGGCCCGGTGATCAGTTGATGTGACGCTTATTACCACTGTACCGCGGGCTGTTCCGTGCCGCCTACTGGAACTCATCCCCCGCACAGTTGACTCCAATAGACTCCATATACCGCGGTCTCTTTTTGAATGCTCTAAATAAGTAAGCAGCTACCTCATACACTGTTTGAAGGTTTGAGTCCGAGAGGAGGAAGTTAATTTTAAAGGTAGAGGGCCAAAATGTCCTTTTAGATAGTAAATAGCTAAGGTATTTCTCCCTCTCCTCTGCATATATGGGACATATCAACAGAATGTGGACTAGATCAGTGTTTCCCAACCTTTTTTGAGCCGTGGCACACTTTTAACATTAAAAAAGTCCGGGGGCACACCACCAACCAAAATGACACTAACACAGTAAAGAACGGCTGGGGGATGGTGACCTGCTGGGAGCAGCTGCTGGGAGTGCCGAAGCCGGGGGAGGGGGAGAAGCCAGGCCGCGCCATGCCCCGCCCCCTCCATGTGGCTTTAGTTCTCCCACAGCTTTGCCAGCCTTGAGGGGGCAGTGCCAAGCCAGCGGTGGCAGAGCCAGCACAATGCTGGCTTGGCAGTGCTCCCTCAAGGCTGGTGAAGCTGTGGGAGCGCTGAAGCCAGGGGGAGGGGGTGGAGCCAGGCCGCGCCATGCCCTGCCCCCTCCCCCGGCTTCAGTTCTCCCACAGAGGAGAAGCATGAGCGGTGGACGGGCTTCAGTAGGCGGGGCTCCGCGCGGCTTCAGCGAGCGAGGGATGAGAGTCGTGGCGGGAGTCATGGCGGATTGGAGGCTGGCTGGGGAAACGGCCGAAGGAGGCGGCGCCCCGGCCCCTTCTTTTTCTTCGCCGCCGCTCGGCCCTTCTTCCTCCTCTCCCAAGCAGCAGGAGTTCGGCAGGAGGAGGGGGGAAGGAAGGGGGGCAGAGAGCTTTTCTCGCGGCACACCTGATGATCGCTCACGGCACACAAGTGTGCCATGGCACACTGGTTGAGAAACACTGGACTAGATCCTCGACTTCTGGTAGGCCGCAGACACAGACTCTGTCCCTATAGGGTATGGCAGCATATCTGCTGGCCCTCACCATAGACTCGAATTGCTTGAACCTAGCTCTAGTTAGGGCAATCCTAAGGTGAGGTAGGAGCGGGCGAGCCAGATACGGGGCAGTGTCAAAGTGGTTGGGTTGTTGGGCTAACCAGTGCATGGATTTAACCCTAGCCAAATGGGCTAGGTCATCGTGGGCACAAATATCGAGTACCCTCTGCTTCACCCGGTTCATCATTGAAGTCACTCTGATGTTCGACGGATCCATCTGGAGCCCCTGTAGGTTGAGGTATGTCATTATGCAGCCCCCTATGTTTTCTGAGAGGGGACTCTGAATTGCTCCATCAGGCACAACTTGGGCAATCTTGCGTCTTCTAGATTGTTTACCTTGCACCAGTAGTTAATGGCTCTAATTTTCGCTAGGCCTGTGATTTGGTGTCTGCCTAATTCGGACCTGACTGCCGCTGCAGGGGTGCATTTATTCACCCCAGGATCCGCCTAAAAAAGTTAGTCTGGGTGCGCTCAATAGGGGTGACATTGGTCAGGCCCCAAATTTCTGCGCCATACAACAAGAGAGGCAAAACCTTGGCGGCATAGACTTTAAGAATTGGCAGAAGGGATCCCGGATAGTGCGGGTTAATTAACCTGGTAAGCTGAGATAGCCGGAGGTTAGCCTTGATGGAAAGTGCATGCATATGATCCACCCATGACCCGTTAGCAGAGAAAGTGACCCCAAGGTAAGTATACTTTTTAACTTGTTCGATTGCCTCCTGTCCAAGAGACCACTTGTGCTTCCTGTCTCTCCTAGCAAATCTCATCACTTTTGATTTATTTTTGTTGATTGTCAGGTCATTTGCACTGGCGTATGTGCTGAGTTTCCTCAACGCCCTTCTCAAGCCTACCTGGGAGAAAGCAATGATGACAAAATCATCCGCGTAAAGAAGGGTATTGAGAGGGCGAGGGCCTATTTTGGGCCTTTGGAGGGAATTCTCATTTAGGAAGTCAGGAAGGTCACTTATAAATAAGTTAAACAATATAGGTGCTAAAATGCAACCCTGTCTGACTCCCTTAGCTATTTTAACTTTGTTGGTGAGCACGCCTTTTGCGCCTGTTCTAATCTGGATGACATTATCGGAGTGGAGGTTCTGAATCAGGGCTAGTAGTGTGCGATCAATCACCCGGGATTCCAATTTTTTCCAGAGAATGTCTCTGTTAATGCTGTCGAACGCAGCTGAGAAGTCAATAAAGGCTGCGAAGAGTGGTCTGCCCTTATGTAAGGATTGAGTCACTAGGTGATTTAGGACTAGACAGTTGTCCATGGGGGATCTTCCTTCCCTGAACCCTGCAAGCTCTTCCGGCAGTAGGTTGTTAGTAAGGACCCAGGTCTCAATCCTGTCCAAGAGAATTCGGGAGAATATTTTTGCAGTGATATCAATGAGGCTGATAGGACGATAGTTCTTAGGGTCTTTTTTGGTACCTTTTTTATGGATCGGGACTATTATTGCCATTTTCCAACCTGTGGGAATGCACAGAGTCTTGACAATGTGCGAGCAAAGTCCCGCCAGTAAAGTGGCCCACCACTGTATCCTGTCCTTGAAGAGCTCCCCGGGAAGAAAATCCTCCCCAGGGGCTTTTCCTGGTTTTAATCTCTGGATTATGGATTTAATTTCCGCAGGGGAAATTTGGGGCCATTCAGGAAGTTCTTGTGGAAGCGGCCTATCTTGGGAGTTACTGTGGCTAGTTGGAGGTTTAGCGAACAGTTGCTGGAAATATTGTTCCCATACTTCAGGTGGAATAAGATTGTCAGCCATAGATTTGTTCTCATTGAGTATTCCCTTTACTTGATTCCAGAAAATTACCGTAGAACTATCTTTTGCCGAGTTTTCTAGCTCCCTCCAAACGGAGGCATCTTATAGCTTCTTTTTGAGCCTCGCTGTTTGTTTATAATGCCTCCTCAAGGAGAGCATCTGAAGGTGAAATTCTGGGGCAAGGTTGGATTTAGATATCCTAACCTAAGCCATTTCCGGAGTCTTTTCTGGAATGGACCATTGTTGGTGATCAATCAAATCCCACAACAATAAACCAGGGATGAGCTTGCAGCACTGCCTAGTCTGGAAGGAGTCAGCAACGCCATCAGCCAAAAAAAAAAGTCAGAAAGCCGGTGGGCCCGATGGGACCCCTGCAGAAATTTTTTAAGAGGGAGGACCTGAGCTGACACAACAACTCCATCAATTCATTGAAAAAGTATGGGTGATCGAGAAAATCGCAGCAGACTTCAAGGATGTCACCGTATTATCACCCTTTTCAAAAATAGGAAAAGAACAGACTGCAGAAACTATTCAGGTATCTCTCTTCTAACCTCTTCTGGGAAAATCCATACAAACCGCCTTCTACCTGCCTCAGAAGAAACTATTGAGTGCAGGATTTTTCCGAATGAAGCAGAGACATCCGTAGGGAGACCAAGGTGCTTGTTTATAAAGCTATTGTCCTCCCAACCCTGCTATACACCTGCGAAACATGGACTGTCTACAGGCGTCACATTCAACTCCTGGAACGAGTCCATCAGCGTTGCCTCTGAAAAATCCTGATAATCTCTTGGAAAGACAGGCGGACAAATGTCAGCATGCTGGAAGAAGCAAGGACCACCAGCACGGAAGCGATATTCCTACGCCATCAACTCCGCTGCACTGGCCACATTGTCCGAATGCCTGATCACAGTCTCCCAAAACAGTTACCATGCTCCCAATTTAAGAACAGAAAATGGAATATTGGTGGACAGGAAAAGAGATTTAAAGATGGGCTTAAAGCTAACCTGGAGCTCAGCTATGACCAGCAATGCTGTGGAATTTGAAGAGGCACAAATGGAGGGCGAAATGGAGAAACGTGCCAAGAGGAAGACACATCAAGCTAACCGCCTTCCACCTGGAAACCGAATTCCTAACTGGAAGAACATGTGGGTCAAGAATAGCCTCCACAGTTCAAAGCTGATAAGCATGAAGCCTCCAGTCCTCCCACATTTCAAACAATGATGAGCAATGAAAAAGAGTCTGGCAAAAGGGAGAACTTAAGCCAAATATAGTAATAATGTGGGAGCTTTCTCACCATGCGTCCGCTCCCGTCGAGCTCCTCCTCCAACATGTGGGTCAAGAATAGGGCTTCACGGTCACCTACATATCCACCGCCAAGACACTACACCTGGAAGTCCATCATACTCGGACAGCGAGGGATCGCCCAAGTAAGTAAAAGTACAGAAGATACTCAAGCAATGCTGCTATGTGATAAACAATGTTTTGTAATTACTTGTATGCTACTTTTGTATATATTATAGAGAAAACCATATCTGCGGTGAGTATCTCCTCGGGTGGCTGAGATAGTGACTCCTTTGCTTTCAGTTTTATTCCATGCACAAAATTATTTTTTGAAGTTGTATAAAATCACTTTCAGGCCATGTGCATAAAATAAATTGATTTTATGTTTGGTCTTGGATCAATCTCCAAAGTTTGTCATGATGCATGCACATGCAAATACATGTATTCCAACATTTTTGGGGGTGTTGTGTGTGGGGGGGGGATTCACAATCCAAAAGACTCAGTCCCATACATTTCAGTGCACTTTATTCATTGACCCTATCCTCTAAATTGTTGTTGTACCCATCCACTGGCTGCCGGTCCACCTCCGAGCCCAATTCAAAGTACTGGTGTTGACCTATAAAGCTCTAAATGGTTCTGGCCCAGCTTACTTGTCCGAACGCATCCACCCCTACGTCTCACCTCGAAATCTAAGATCATCCGGGGAGGCCCTGCTCTCACTCCCGTCTACAGCTCAAATGTGCCTGGCGGGGATGAGGGACAGAGTTTAATTCTCCATCTTGGCTGGTGGCATTCAATTCCCTTTGTATTGAATTGCCAAAACATGGAACACACTTCCAACTGAGACAAGATCGATTCTCTTCCATTTCCTAGCTTTCAAAAGAAAGTAAAGGCTTGGCTGTGGGACCAGGCTCTTTTAGTTTTTAATAAATGCAATCAGCACCTAAAAAGGACGAACTGGATTGGCGTGAAGACTGATGAGGCAAAACACATTGGGGTCAAAAATACATCAATAGTTAAATATACTAGATATTGTAATAATATCCCAAAGCAGCAGATGGCATCAAAGCACCAAAGGTATATGACACAATAATAATAATAGGAGGAAAGGTGAACTGCCATCAGATCTCCGAGATGCAGTTATCATCACAGATATGGTTTTTGCCCTTAGACAACTGCAAGAGAAATGTAGAGAGCAGAACAAAGGACTCTATGTAACATTTGTCGACCTCACCAAAGCCTTCGACACTGTGAGCAGAAAAGGTCTGTGGCAGATCCTGGAACGTCTAGGATGTCCCCCCAAATTCCTCAAAATGATTATCCTGTTACATGAGGGCCAGCGCGGTCAAGTCAGATATGGCGATGCTCTCTCGGAGCCCTTTCTAATAACTAATGGAGTGAAATAAGGTTGTGTTCTTGCACCAACCCTATTTACAATCTTCTTCAGCATGATGCTCCAAAGGGCTACGGCAGACCTCGAAGAAGAAGATGGCATATATATACGCTATCGTACTGATGGTAGCTTGTTCAACTTAAGCCACCTGAGGGCTCGCACTAAGACTCTAAACTATCTAGTCCGTGAGCTGCTTTTTGCTGACGATGCTGCGCTTGTCGCCCACACAGAAGCAGCCCTGCAGCGCCTAACATCCTGCTTTGCAACAGCTGCAGAGCTGTTTGGGCTGGAAGTCAGCCTGAAGAAAAGGGAAGTCCTCTACCAGCCCGCACCACAGGAAGAACACCATCATCTCCACGTCAGCATAGGCACATCTGTGCTTAAGTCCGTTCAGCAGTTCATTTACCTGGGAAGCATCATCTCTTCAGGCGCCAAGATTGATAAAGAGATAGATTAGCAAGGGCATCTAGTGCATTTGGAAGGCTTCACAAAAGAGTCTGGAGCAACAAGCACCTGAGGCAAAGCACCAAAATCAGTGTGTACAGAGCTATCGTACTGTCTATTCTCCTTTATGGGTCTGAAACATGGGTCACCTATCGCCAACACCTACGACTCCTCGAACGCTTTCATCAGCGCTGTCTTCGCACAATCCTAAATATACCCTGGACCGACTATGTTGCTGTCCTTGAGCAAGCAGGGATCACCACCATTGAGGCCATGCTATTGAGAACATCTGCGCTGGGCAGGGCACGTCTCTACGATGGAGGACCATTGCCTCCCAAAGATACTACTGTACAATGAACTCGCCACGGGTCAGCGCAAGAGAGGTGCCCCCAAAGAGATATAAGGACTCCCTGAAACAACATCTCAGGCTCTGCCAGATTGATCACCAACAATGGTCCACCCTGGCCTCACATTGGGCCAATCTCAGGCTGCCAAAATAAAGGGACGCCAAAATTGAACGCAGCCTCTGTAAAGTATCCAAAGGGACGTACTTTTGGCGCAAATTCCCCTGGCGTTGTGAAGGCTGGAAGTCTACAGTAGCGGCTCCGAATAGAGTAGCACTATCGATCTTGGAGAAGCCAAGTCCGGAAATACAATGTTCTACGTGTAAATAGGGAAATATCCGATGGAGGGACAAACGTATCGGTCCGTGCGTAGAGCAAATATTCTCCAATGGATCTCAAGGTATCTAGTGCAGTGATTCGATGCTAGGATGGTGTTAAAAAGCATCCAAATGCACTCACTGGGGAGCGGTAGAGATAATAATAATACACAATAGGTTCAGCAACGCCACATTGCCCGCCCTGAGATGGGGGGGGGGGGGAGAAAGAGGGGCCCTGCACCGGATGAGCCTACAGTATGAATTACTGATCAGAACCATTTCGATTCCTTCTTCAGGGCCCAGGGGTGGTGAAGAGGGGCCACACATGCACAATATGAGGTCATATACCACAAGTTCCAGTCATAAGTAACTACACACTGTCCCATTAACTTAGGCCTAGTCAGGAAAATCAAGTTAATGAAGCCTTACTGTAAATTTTGGGCCTGGTTTGTGATTTGTAGGGGCTACAGTGTTTTCTGGGAAGTGAATTGGGATGCAAATCCCATCATTCGTGGCCCATCCTGCCCTAAACTCTCTTTTGGGGCCTGTAATGTTCTGGCCTGCTCTGCTGGTAATTGGTAACTTTAAAAGGGCGAATGGCAGGCAGCCGTTTTCTAAAAGCTGAGGGGGAGGAGAAAACAGGAATCAATTTTGTTTTCACAGAGCCAAGTGGGGAGGGAATGCTGATGGTGCATTTTTTCCCCTCAGTGGGAAGAAATCCTGTTGTTTGAATGTAGAGGCCTGGATTCTGGGATGCTGGCTAATCAGTGGCTATCAATGCCCTCTGTCTGGTGCCTTAGAATTTTAGAGTGCCAAGGCTGGCCAATCAAAGGACTTTATGCAAATAGCTGCCACATATCCGCCCTTCCGCCCTCTGCACACATACATACATACAAACATTCCGCTTTATTAAGGTATACAGAATACAGATAATTCAAAGTTTTATGGCTGCCAATATCTATCTATCGGGCAGATAGGGCGGGATAAAAATAATTATTATCTACACACATATATACAGTGGAACCTGGACTTACAAGTGTCCCTATTTACAGGCGTTTCAGTTTACAAACTGTTGCTCATCCGATTTTTTGATTTGACATGTATTTATTTATTTATTTATTTACATAAGTTCTACCACGCTCTTCTCAATCCCCGACAACAATTCGATGCCGATACACAATATAAATACAATATAAAACCATAGATATTCAAAATTAAAATATAATTAGCATTAATACATAATACACATACACTTAAGTTAAAAACAGAATTCCGTCCACCACATAAACATTGAGCCATAACCATCAACTTACCAATTACAGTTCCAATCCAAAGTGCTGCATTGTGCTAATGTGCAAAAGCCTGGTCCCAGAGCCACGATTTCACTTTTTTCCTGAATGCCAGGAGGGATGGGGTTGATCATATGTTGCTTGGAAGTGCATTCCACAGACGGGGAGCCACCACCGAGAAGGCCCTCTAATCCCCACCAACAGGATTTGAGATGTTGGCGGGAGCGAGAGCAGGGCCTCCCCGGCTGATCTTAAATTACGAGGTGGGACTAGGCGGCAGATGCGTTCGGTCAAGTAAGCTGGGCCAGAACCGTATAGAGCTTTAAAGGTCAAAACCAGCACTTTGAATTGAGCTCGGAATTGGACGGGCAGCCAGTCGAGTTGACACAACAGGGGGGTGGTATGCTGCCTGAATGTAGCAATTTGGCTGCTGCCCGTTGGACTAGCTGCAATTTCTGAACTGTCTTCAAAAGCAGCCCCACGTAGAGTGCGTTGCAGGAATCTATTCAGGATGTGACCAGAGCGTGGACGACCGTAGCCAGATCAGACTTCCCAAGGTACGGGCGCGGCTGGCGCACGAGTCTTAACTGTGCAAAAGCTCCCCTGGCCACCCCCGAGACCTGGGGTTCCAGGCTCAGCGATGAGTCCAGGATCACTCCCAAGCTGCGAACCTGTGTCTTCAGGGGGAGTGTAACCCCATTCAACACAGGCTGTAACCCTATGCCCTGTTCTGCCTTTCGACTGACCAGGAGGACCTCTGTCTTGTCTGGATTAAGTTTCTTTTTTTCTTCTTCTTTTTTAAAAATAAGTCTTTATTGCTTTTCATAGAAAATAGAACATAGACAAAGACGCACACATTTAACAATAGAGATCAGTATTTCGAAAAGATGTGTACATATTCATATACACATTCTTCTTGATTTTGGGTACACTGAAAGGTATACCCTTCGTCATTTAAAAGCATGAAGAGTAGAAGAACAGAAAAAGAATGGGTAGACGGTGTTTGAGCTAATTCTGTCGTCCCGTCCCCCCCCCCCATAATCCAGATGGTTTAGTTGTTCCTCCATGATAGTCTTAGACTACCTGTAGAGCGCAGAGACAAGAGAAAAACATGTGTATTAAAGTTAAGTTGACCATAAATTAACTTAATGTCACTCGAGAATCAAAATTTTCTTAGCCATCTTTGACCACCCCCAGGGTTTAGTCCCAATTTAATTTTAAGGTTATATTATGTTCCTTTTGGCAATACTCTTGGATACCACTCCAGTCCGTTCCTCCTACTGTCCCCCTCTCCGTATTATTTTCTTTCAAAGCTTCTGTGAGCCAATCCATTTGGATGGTTTCTATGATTTTTCCAAGCCACTCCTCTTTGGTCAAAAAAATAAAAAAAAATAGGTTTTGCTCCATTTGGTGCATAGATACATATTATCAACAATCCCCCCCCCTTAGTTCAATTGAAACAGCCACCATCCTTCCATCCTTATCTTTAAATTCCATATTTGGCTTTAAGTTCTGCTTAATATATAGGGCAACCCCTCTTTGCTTTTTTTCAATAGTAGATGTATAAAGTTCTCCCAGCGCTTTATTTCCCATTAGATCTATTCTAGAGCTTTTTATGTGGGTTTCCTGCAAAGCTATGACTGACGCTTTTTGTTTTTTCAGGTAAGAAAATGTTTGCTTTCTTTTTTCGGGTATATTTATCCTGTTCACATTTAGGGATAGACATTTTACATCCATGATATTTTAAACATCTTCCTCCTCCTCCGATCCGGTGTCTTCTCCTTTGGAGCTCTGATCTGTGATATCCTCTTGGTCTGTACCTAATTCAAGATCTCCTCCTTGAGCTTGGTTTCTCTTTGAGCTTTTAGCTTTGTTGTTACTAATGTCCTCCGTAACATCAAGTACCTTTCCATCTTCATATTTTGTTGTATTATTAGTCTTGGGCATTTTCTTCCCTGCTGTTTTGTTTGTGTTTTCCCTTGAAGGTGGTACTTTTCCTTTTGGGCACAATAGATGTTCCCATTGCCTGTAGAAATCCTCGGCCTTCTCCCGAGAGTTGATCCAGTACCTTTCATTCTTAAAAGTTACTTGAATCCCTTCTGTTTTTTCCCATTTGAATCTAATGTCCTTTTGCTTTAATAAGTCTGTTAAAAATAATATTTTTTCCTATTTTCAAGGATGGAATTGGGGATTTCTCTTAGAATGATAATATTTCTATCCTTATAAAGGTAGGGCGTCTTGCTCTGTTTTCTGAGAATTTCTTCTTTTGTTTTAATTGAGTTGAACTGGATCAAAATATCTCGTTCCGTCTTATTTTTCCTTGAAAAGGCCGTGTGAATTCTAAAGGCTTTATCAATGTTTTCCTCCATCTGGGTTTCTTGCTTTTGTAGAATTTGTGCTGACATTTCAATAGCTATCTTCATGGTATCCTCCAAGCTCTCTTTTTCCATTTCAAGTACTCCTCTCATCCTAAGTTGGAAATCTTTTTGAAACAGTTCCAGTTGAATTGTTTTCTTGTCTAGCTCCTCTTGTGCTTGGTCTAAGTCATTTATTCTTTTGTGGTCTTGCAGGGTTTTTTTTCTGGTATCTTCCCCCTTAATCTGAAGAGCCTTGACCTTATCATAGAGTGCTATCACCTCCTTTCTCATAGTTATCATATCTTTTCTTAAATTTGATATTCCTTCCTTTATTTGTCTTCTTTCCTCTGTACCTTTTTCCACCAGATCATTCAGCCTTCCCATTTCTTCTTTGAAATGATCCTTTAGTTGGCTGTCTTCCCGTAAAGAGTCCCTCCTTCCTATTTGACTCAGTTGGCTCATTAATTTTCTCTCTCTTGCTTGTCTCTCTCTTGTTTATCTTGCTTCCTTTTAGCTGCCATCTTCCAATAATCCTCTTCTCTCTCACCCTCTCTAGGCTATGGCCCCACTCCACCGCTCCCCTTACCTTCTTTGGCACACGTATACGTCTGTCTGGTCTCCGTTCCCTTTGCTTCTTGATTTATCTTGGTATTTTATTCTCTTTTTAAAGTCTTGTTTAAGTCCACTTCTTGTCTCTTCCGGGTTCTATAGTTATGATACTTTCCTTCCGGGTTATTTGTTCCCTATTTCTCTCGCGTTATGAGATTTGCAGGTTTGGCAGTCTTCTCGCGCTATTTCCAGCCTTTGCAGATCTCTCCCGGGTTGGCGCGTCGCCGCTGCGGCGCGTGGCCGCGTCACCGCGTTGGCGCGTTGCCGCTTGCTCACCACTCGTCCATGCTCATCCACACTCCCCTCCCCGGCCTCCTCCGGCGTCAGCTCCCCTTTTGCCTTATGTTTCCACCGCAGCTGGAGCTCCTCCGATGAGAGTTGCCCAAGGTGGGTTTTTTCCCTTTTAAAGCACCCGCTTCCTATTCAATCTGGGACCAAGTTTCAACTTCTGGGGATCATGTTCAGGCAGACTTATTTTGAGATTCCTCAATTTTTGAAATAGATTGGTCCTTCTTTCTTTGTCTTCTTATTCTTGAGGAAATTTGGACAGGGTGGGTGTTGGGGCGTCTCTCCCGAAACGGGATGCGAACGTCGCCGGCTATAGAAGATTCTTGGCCCCCGGGCGGTGAGGAGTCAGGGTTTCTCCCGCCAGCTGCCCGGCGGGGGTCGCCACTGTCTACTACTCACCCTCGGTGCTTGGGCAGCTTTCCCTTCTTCAAGAGACTGCCGGGTTTGCCGTTGACAGTCCCCCAATCTTCCACAATCTGGGTCTATAGCCACGAACTCCACGGAGCTCTGCCTTCAGGCGTGCACTCACACCGCTGCCCAAACCGGAAGTCTCATATGTATACCACTTTGTGTTGTCTAATGCTCTTATCTTAAATGCTTCCAGGGGTGACAGCCACCAAGGTAATTTGGATGAGGACTTTTTGTAAATTTTTACCCAAATTTTATAGAGAGTGTTCCTTAAACAGTGATTCTTAAGATTTCCATCGACCTTAACCTTATCATAAAACATATATCCGTGCAGCCCAAATCTAAGATCGCTACCTTCTAAATCTAACAGTCTATTGTTGTCAAGTTTACACCATTCCGCCACCCAGTTCAAGCAATTGGCTTCGTAATATTGTTTAAGATTTGGGAGTCCCAGTCCTCCTCTCTCCTTTACGTCTTGTAGCACTTTCATTCTCACCCGTGGTCCCCCCCCCCATATAAATTTAGAGACAGTGCTTGACCATTTTTTAAATGGGGATTCATTTTTAATTATCGGTAAAGTAGAGAAGAGGAAATTCATTTTGAGCACCAAAAAGGAGAGGTTTAGTTTTGACCATTTATCTAAATCCTTTGAAATTTCTTTCCATTTGGGAACATAATTGTTCTTAAACAATTGGGAGTTTTTTGTTGACAGATACACCCCAAGGTATTTGACTTTATTTGTGATCAAAATTCCAGATCTTAACTGCAGATCCTTCTTTTCATTTTCGGTTAGGTTCATGGTCAGCATCTGGGTTTTATCTTTGTTTATGGTTAATCCTGTAACCTTTCCGAAGTTATCAATTTTTTCCGACCACTGCTCCCAATAGTCATTAGGGTTGTCTACGATCAAGGCCATATCATCAGCAAAAGCTTGGATTTTATACTCCTCTTTTTGATTTTAAGCCCTTTCAATTGTTCGTCTTTTCTAATTTCGTCCAGTAGCAGCTCTAGCATGAAAATGAACAGAAGCGGTGATAGCGGACACCCCTGTCTGACCCCCTTTTGGATTTTTATTTTTCCTGTTTTATTTTGGTTAATTATTATCCTGGCCGATTGTTCTCCATATATTGCCTGTATGGCATTTTTAAATTTATAACCCATGTCCAATTTCAATTTGCTAGCCCTCAAGTCTGGACAGCCTCCTTAGTGACAGGTGGGAAGGAGTGACAGATCTGGACGTCATCTGCGTACAGATAACACCGTACTCCGAAACTCCGAATGATCTCTCCCAGCGGCTTCATGTAGATGTTAAATAATATCTGGGACAGTACTGAGCCCTGAGGGACTTCACAAGACAAGGATTACGGAGCCGAACAGGTGTCACCCAGTAACACCTGGGTACAACCCTCCAGGAAGGATTGGAGCCACTGCAGAGCAGTACCCCCAAGCCCCATTTCTGCAAGGCGACCCAGAAGGATACCGTGGTCAATGGTATCGAAAGCCGCTGAGAGGTCCAGCAGAACCAACAGGGACACACTCCCCCTGTCGAGCTCCCGGCGTAGATCATCTACCAAGGCGACCAAGGCTGTTTCAGTACCATGGCCCGGTCTAAAGCCAGACTGTGCCGGATCCAGATAATCAGTGTCTACCAAGAACCCCTGGAGGTGCGAAGCCACGAAATAGGGGAGAATGGAAACTGGCCGATAGTTAACTAATTGAGTGGGGTCCAGTGATGGTTTCTTCAACAGCGGTTTTATAACAGCTTGTTTTAACCACCACCTTCACCCACTCTGCCAAACCACCTCTGGCTTCTCGCTTCTCCAAGGATCTTGTCCACATCCTCAAGCTGAACCAAATGAAATGAATCCATGTGAGCCAGATCTCAGTTACGAGCTCCTTCCAAAGTGGCCACACTTTAACTGGGGTGGCTCAGTGCTATGGAATCAAAGGAGTTGTAGTTTTACAAGATCCCTAGCCTTCATAGCCAGAGTGGCAGTGCCTAATCAAACTACAACTCCTAGGATTCCATGGCAGGTAGGAACTGAAGACCATCCTCCAGAAAATAAGGCCCAACTGCTCACTGGAGGGAAGCGTATTAGAGGCAAAGGTGAAGGACTTTGCCACATCATGAGAAGACAGGAAAGCTTGGAGAAGACAGTGGCGCTGGGGAAATGGAAGTTAAAAGGAAGAGGGCAAGATGCACGGATGGTATCCTTGAAGAGACTGGCTTGACCCTGAAGGAGACCCTGGGGGTGGCCACGGCCGACAGGGAGCTCTGGCGTGGGCTGGTCCATGAGGTCACGAAGAGTCAGAAGTGACTGAACGAGGTAAGCTAGTGTTACTCTGGGATTTCTAGTAGAGGAGAAGTAGTGCTAAGCAAAGGAGTAAGATTGATCCCAAGCTGTCTCTAAACCCAATTTTAGGAAATTCACTGTAGCTCTTCTACCTAGGAGATCCTGGGAACTGTAGTCCAAAACGCCTAACCCATGATTCCCCTTCTCTTCTTTGGGGATGATGGAGCAGAGGATTCAGGAGGGGAAATGCTGCACAGAAGAGGTTCAGGGGCAGCACCAGAATATCCCGCTCATGTCTCGGGGCTATTCTACATTTTCATCAATGACTTGCACCAGGAATAGAAATCAGGCTTATATCAAATCTACAGGTGACACCAAATTGAGAGGAATTTATTTACTCACAGTATTTATATTCCGCCCTTCTCACCCAAGAGAATAATCACTCCGGTTTGATTACAATGTACACATACATGGCAAACATTCAATGCCATAGACATACAACACATATAGACAGACAGTCAGAGGCTATTTAACATTCCACTTTTCTGGCCACCAGGGGAGCTGTCGCTTCACTGTCCATCTGCGACACTGATGAAGTACTTTCCGCATTCCCCGCATGCTTAGCTGGATATTTTTATGGCCTCTTAAATTTGTAAAATTAGCCTCCTCACACATAGGTGGCACCTAAATTTCCTACTTGACAGATGCAACTGTATTTCGGGTAAATGTAATAATAAGAATAATAAGAATAAGAATAAGAATAAGAAAAATAATAGAGAAAAATAATAAATGTAATAAAAACAATAATAAAATCATAAAAATAATAGAATAAAATAATGTAAATGTACTAATAAATAAAATAATGTAATAAAATTAATAGAATAAAATGACATAAATGTAGTAATAATAGAGAAAAATAGTAAATGTAATAAAAACAATAATAGTCAAATAATAAATGTAATAAAATAATAGAATCAAATAATGTAAATATACTAATAAAATAATAGAGTAAAATAATTTACATGTAATAATAATAGAGTAAAATAATAAATGGTAATAATCATAATAGAGATAAATAATAAATAACCTTGACCCAAGTATAAGCCGAGGGGAGCTTTTTCAGCCTAAAAAGGGGGCTGAAAAACTAGGCATATCTTCCAGTATATACAGTAAATTAAGTTTATTATTACTATCCTAATTGTCAATCACTCATGTCTGAGTAAGATGTCCTTCCAAGTGTAGGGCCTTGTGTATGTATGTATACAGAGAGAGAGGGAGGGAGAGAATGAAGCTCCAGTGGGGTGTTGTTAACCCTTCCTAGACCAAGCTTATCTATAAGCCTTGCCCAGCAGAGGGAAGGGAGATCCTCCCTCCCTCCCTCCGCCAGTTCTTCACTAGGAGTCATTTGGAAGGGAAAGGGGTTATACTGGAGCGCCCCCTCCTGGCGGAGCCTGGGAACTGCACCTGAGAAGAGGCGCCCTGTCACTAAGGCAGGAGGGGAGATAAAGAGAACGAGGCGCTTCCTTATTTGGAACGCGGTTGTGATTGGCTCCCCGTTTGGCGCGCGCTGAAACGGTTGGCCGAGGCTATAAGAGGGGCTGCGGAGGAGCGCGCGAGGCTCAGAGGCAACGGTCATGGAGGCGGAGGCGCTGGGAGAGCGCTTCTCGGCCTCAGAGTCAGAGGGGGAGGGGGGAGGGGGAGAGCAGGCCCCTCCCCAGGAAGGCAGCCCTTGGGATGAGGGAAGAGATGCTGGCCCTGAGGACAGCAGTGCTGGAGAGGAGGAGGAAGGGGAGGAAGGCCATGAGACGGGCAGTGAGGGGGCTGAAAGTCAGGAAACTGAGGGAGACATCAGCAGTGGGACCACTGAAGACGAGGGTTATGATGGAGAAGATGCTCTTACTTACTTAAGCAGTCGTGATGGAGATCAGGCCCAAGGTGGTGCTTCCCGGAAGGACACTGAGGAAGTCCAGTGTGACGGGTGTGATTACCTGTGGGTGAGGGCAAACGAACTGGAGCAGGAAATAGTTTCACTGCAGGACCCCTCGGAGGAGGAGGTGAATCGCTTGGTGGAGGAGGCACAACATTTGACGTTTGATTACCATCATAATATCTGTGATAACTTGGGAAACGCCCTATTGCGCTCTCTGGAGGGCTTGTGGTCGGCCCTGTGCCTGACCTCATTGCAAGCCGTGACTGCCCTTCAAAAAGCCTTGCGCCAATTCTCAGCAGTGGAGGCCTCTGTTTTGGAAGCGGAGTCTGGCTCCCTACAGGGCTTCCTCCAGGCTGCCGAGAAGCTGTATGACATTTATTACTCATTGTTTACTGTGCGGAAACACCCTCGGTCGATGCCGATGGTCTCAGTGAAGAAGGTGGATGCCATCCAAGGAGAAGTGGATTCCTGCTGCTCTGCACTGCTGCGTTTCCTACCGAAGGAGAAGACAGACACCCTGCGGGAGAAGGTGGACGCTGTGCCGGGTATCTCTCCAGAGCAGGCAGGTGCATTGAAGTCGAAGATGGGTGCCCTTCAGAAACAGATGGGTGCCCTGAAAGAGAGGACAGCCTTGCTGGCAACGGCATATAAGCTTTACTGCAAATTGTGGTCAGGCTGCGGAATGGAAGACAGCACTTCCTGGAAGAAGATACGTGATCTTGCCATTACCCTGGAGGTTCACCTGAAAGCTGTCCCACAAGAAGTAGAGGGTCTTCCGTGGGGGGAAGTGGCAGACTTTGAGGCCATCCTTCATAACACCCCTGTGGAGAAACTCATCATGCTGGAAGAGAAAGTGAATGCGTGTTTTAGGAAGTTGGATGTGTTGCAGAATAAGCCATGGGTGCCCTTGGAGGTAGAGCTGGAATTCCTGAGGGAGAAATTGCAATCTCTGGAGGATTCATCTCATAGAGAGCTGGACGAGCTGCAAGAAGAGCTGGATGAACTACAGAAAGACCTAGATTTCCTGCAGAGAGATAGAGATTTCCCATGTCCTGGAATCATGGTAGGTGCCCTGCAGAGGAAGGTGAAGATCCTGCACGAGAAGATGAATGCCCTGCTCAAGGCGGATGCCCCCCTCGTGGCGAATGATGAAGAGAGGTAAGTGGACAGAATACCAGTCTTGTCTACAAGGTTAAATGTGTTAGGGAAATCTCCAAAATAGCAGTGCATCCAAAAATACAAACAGGATACTTACTTAAGCAGTCAGCTCACAGCAAGCGGAAGGTGAAGTGTTGTGGCTGTAAAATTATTCTTCAGCTTAGGATGCAGCGTTCAATTTTTCAAGTTTCAGAAGGTTTGTTTAGAAATAAAAATAAGAACTAAATTTCTTATTTATTTATTTATAGTATTTATATTCTGCCCTTCTTACTCCGCAGGGGACTCAGGGCAGATTACAATGCACATATACATGGCAAACGTTCAATGCTATTTAGGCATACAACATATATAGACAGACACAGAGGCAATTTAACATTCCAGCTTTCTGGCTTCATGAGGGTATGCTCGATTCCGGCCGCTTCACCGTTCACTTGTGACACCGAGTCCTTGATGGAGTACTTCCTCATTCTTAGGCACGCTGCTGGAAGGTTTTATGGTGTTGTAAATTAGTTAAATTAGCCTCCCCGCATAAAGCGGTACCTAAATTTCCTACTGGACAGATGCAACTGTCTTTCGGGCTGCATAGGTCAACAGCAAGCTAGACTATTATTGGTCGAGAGCTCACTGACCCAGACTGGCTTAGAACTCATGACCTCTCGGCCAGTAGTGATTTAATGCAGCTGGCTCATAACTAGCTGTGCCACAGCCCGGTCCTGACAAAAAAGAATTGGGTCTTAGCTTCTCTCTATCTCCATTACTTCTAAATTACAAAAACAAGAGGAAAAAAACTTGCAAACACGACATTTTTTTCAATCACACAGAGTAGAGAGAGGTCTGATTGCAGAAGCGAGATCGCGTGGTCTTAAAGGCATGCAAGCTAAGGAATATCCCTTCTCCATCCCCAATCAGGATGGGAAGAGAAAGAGAGAGGGAGAGAACAAATAGACACATGTCAACTGACATTCAGGAGCAGGGAGGGGATTCCCGCGGCCTAGTCTAATCCTCTCTAGTTGTTCCTGACTGAGGACTGCAGACTTGAGCAGTGTGAGGTTGACTTCCAACAAAATGAAGTACTCATATCTGATAATAACAGTTTCCTGTTTCAGATATGTTGAAGTTCTCCATTGTCTTGTAGTGATTTCATATTCCACTTTCTGAGGCTGAATCTACACTACCATATAATCCAAAGCGGATACTCCATATTATCTGTGTTAAATTGGATTATATATCTACACTGCTATATCCAGTTCAAAGCAGATATTTTGGATTTTATATGGCAGTGTAGATGGGGCCTGAAAAAGCTCCGATTTTGTCAAGTTTTTTTTATTTCTCCAAAAGCAAAATTGAAGCTGAATGTCACTGTGTTGTTGAAGGCTTTCATGGCCGGAATCACTGGGTTGTTGTGAGTTTTCCGGGCTGTATGGCCATGTTCAAGAAGCATTCTCTCCTGACATTTTGCCCACATCTATGGCAGGCATCCTCAGAGGTCTCCACCAATCCACGGCATCAGAAGGGATGAGCAGCCAACTTTGCAGAGCCCTTGCATTCAGCTTCCTGGTGTTACATCAATGGCAGCAACCACGGGGGAAGTCCAGCCTCCGCAACTGCCCAGTAAGCCTAGAACTAAGGGTTGGACAAAAGGATGCATGGACCTGTGTGTTGCTTTTTGTACTTACGGTGCACTGGGCAGCCCTTTCCCACTTTTCGCAGGGTCGTGTTGATACTGGTCAGGGGAAGCCCATGAGGTGGAAGGCAGGCCAAGGGTCGCAGCTCTGAGTGAAAAATTTGTTTATTATTTGCAGAAGGGGACTCAGTGCAGTCCACAGTGTTGGCAACAATTCAATGCATTCTGGGTTTCCCCCCTGAGGCCAGACTTCCCCTCCCATACTCCCTGTCCCTTTCACTTTCCACAAATCCTCACATGGCCAGCCAAGCTGTTTTCGGACTGCTTAGGTAAACAATGAGCAGGGCTCACAGTCAGGTGCTCATGCCGACCTGGGGCTTTGAACTGGCAACCTTTCAGTTGGTAGATCGTATAATTTATTTATTTATTAATTAAACTTATTAGCCGCCACTTCCAATGGCTCGGGGCGGCTTACAACAACATCATAGCAAAACAACAATCAGCAAACAGCATTAAAACAGCATACAACATTAAAATAAAAAAAAACCAGTTCCTAAAGAAAACAGAATCTAAAAGATGGCATGTCACAGCTCAAAGGCCTGGCGGAATAGAAACACCTTCAGGCCTTCTGGAAAGCCAACAGGTTGTGCAAGGCCCTAACCTCCGGGGTATTCCAGAGGACTGGGGCGATGATTGAAAACGCCCTTCTCCGCGTTGAGGTGAGCCGGAATTGCTTGACACTGGGCACAGCTAAGATGTTCATCTCTTCGGATCTAAGTGTTCTCATGGGACAGTGTGGGGTTAGGCGGCCCCTCGGGTACACTGGCCCCAGATCATACAAGGCCTTGAAAGTCAAAACTATCACTTTGAAGGTGATCCAGAACTCAATAGGGAGCCAGTGCAGTTCCTGCAGAATTGGTGTAATATGGCAGCTCGCGGGAGCACCCGCGAGCAACTGGGCTGCGGCGTTCTGCACCAGCTTAATTTTCTGGTCACCGACAAAGGCAGGCCAATGTAGAGAGCGTTACAGAAGTCTAACCTTGAGATGACCGTAGCTTGGATCACCGTGGCCAGGTCGTGCCGAGAGAAGTAAGGGGCCAGCCTCCGAGCCTGACAAAGATGGAAAAACGCCCCCCTGCTGGCAGCTGAGATCTGGGCCTCTATCGTCAGCAGAGGGTCGAGGATAACTCCTAGGCTCTTTACTGAAGGCGACGGTCATAGTGCCACGCCGTCCAGGGTCAGAAGCTGGGCATCCCCACTGCCCGGACAGCCCAGCCAAAGCATCTCTTTCTTTGCTGGATTCACCTTCAACCTACTGGCTCGCAGCCATCCAATAACAGCTTCGAGGCAAACATGGAAATTATCGGGTACGGTTTCGGGCCTGCCCTCCATCCTCAGAATGAGCTGGGTGTCATCAGCATACTGGTGATTTACCAGCTGTACTAAAGCCCATGCAAGTTCTGACCTGCATTATGGCCCAGCGGGTGTCCTCTGAGCCCCCCTGGCAGCCCAGTTACACGGAAGAGGGTTAGGCACCGCCAGACATGGGCTTGATTTCCACCCCAATTCTGCCAACTAGAATTCTGCCCCAAAACAGAATGGATTTCATAGTGGAAACTCCACAGTGATTTCAGTTGGGTGATGAAGATAATGTGTGCCAACTTTAATCCTGATCCATCAAGCCATGTGGGAGACTTTGTGGTACAAACAAGCCAACAAATGTGCATACAGTGTTTCCTCGGTTCTTTGCGGTTCGCTTTTTGAGGACTTGCTGTTTTGCGGATTTTTCTGGTAAATATTAATATTAATACATTACAAGGGGCCTCACAAAGGGAGGCTGTTGTGCGGTCCGGGACTCCCTCCGCTGGCTCCGCTTGCCCTCCTGTGACTTGGAGCACTTGTGCAGCTGCTCTTTCTCCCAGACCATGCCCAGGGCGCCTTGCCTGCCTCCCTGGCCTTTGCAGACCCCGGCAGAGCCTCCAGAGCCACATAGGCAGCACGAGGCCAGGGAGGCAGGCCTTTCCCGCTGCGCATCAGGACCCCGGAAGTGCGGCAGCCTCCGGAGGCGGGTAAGGAAGCGCGGGTAAGAAAATCCGCAAACTAGGGACGCTAAAATAATGTATAAATATTGAAATTAATATAGCGTCTCTACTTCGCAGATTTTCACTTATTGCAGGTGGTCCTGGAACGAAACACCCACGATAAGTGAGGGAACACTGTACATACTTCAACATTTATATATAGAAATAAGTTTGTATGGTTTATGGGTGGCCAAAGCTTTTTTAAATAAAAAGAACAGGTAGATAGAAGCAATCAGGAATTAATAGCATTATGTTGGGTCCTATGTTGAAGTTGGGAAGGTATCTTTAACTTTTCCTAATCAGTTTTTGAATGTCATTATTTGCACTTCTTTTCAGCAGGGACATGTTCCAGGTGCTGCTGTCACCAACTCGCTGAATATGATAAGACCTCAAAATAGCCGGCTCTCTTGTTCTTCAATTCACCAGAATTCATCGGAAGTCGTATCAAATGCATAATTTTGTGAATACGCACTGATTTCCGAGGCATGCAGGAAAGGAGTTGGGGGGGGGGGGGAGGTTTAGAAGTTGAATCACCCATTTTTTCATAAATGTTCTGCAAAGTTCAGATGTCTCCCAAAGGACACTTTAATTTTTAGTATAACTCATTACGCAACTTTGGAAAAGCCAAGAGAATATGAAGTGCCTTGTCGTAAACTACATTTCCCAAAATGAGGGCTGAAGGACCCAGAGGATAGCTGGCTGGAGCAGTTGCCATTTAGAGTTAGTCTAATATTAAATAGAATTATTAAATCTGCAAAGTAAGCAAGCATTAAGTAATTTTGGAAAAGCCAAGAGAACATTAAGTGTTTTAAAACCCCTTTTTAATCTTTGGAGTTTTGCCCCATCATCGCCATAAGGAAGGGGTGGGAGACTAAGCCGTCTTCAGTGTAGTTTGGAAAGGTGAGGCCCCCCTTGGCAGAGAATGCAAAAGGCACTGCTGTAAACTACATTTCCCAGAATGTAATCTGCTACGGATCCAAATGAGGGCTCCCTATAAGAGGGAGTAACCAGAGACAGCACGAAATAGCAATAGATGGTTTGCTCTTGTTACATAAAAAGAGTGGGAACAAGGAGTAAGAGAAAGTCGGGAATCTTAGAGATAATATTACTAAAAAGATGAGAGAATAGAGAAAAAGGGGGAAAAGACAACCTCCCGGTCTTCCCAGGCTGAGGGTTTATTGCAGCCTCGTCAACCCCGATTGCTTCCACCCCCACATGCACCATCTTCTCCCAAATGAAGCTCTTCAAGAGGTGACTAAACAAGGCAATGTTTTATACACCTTTGAGGGAAAACAATGCACACTTTTGAAATGGTAAGTGTGGGATGGAAAGTCAGAGCCCAGTAAATAAATGTACAGCAGCCCTGTACTTTGTGGGGGTTAGGGGCACAGAGCCCCTATGAAAGAGGGAAAACAGGTGCTATGCTGAAGGACTTAAGAGGCTCCCAGAGGTATTTTATAGGAACATGTAGGTCCTCTAGCAAAACGATGCCCATTGGCCAGAATACATTGACTTTAAAAAGCAACCAAAATAAAAACCTAGGTATACGAATGTCCATCTCTTCGGGAAAAAACTGTGGACTTTAAAAATCAAACGAAATCAAAATCCTAGGTATAGGAAGTCCGCTGACCCCAAACAGGAAGGCTTGAGGAGGAGAAAAGACAGGCAACCACCCAAAGTCTTGGCCAACTTAAATGGCTGCCAGGAATTACAAAACGCTGGGCAGCATCATCAACGTCCACCTCACAAAGGCAAGCTAGGAATATTTTGTTGGTTTTCGGAACTGGGGCCATTAAACAGGGACGGCTGGGGGCATTCGTATTGTGCCGCTGGCGGGAAGGCGTCCGCCGCTTGATGGCACTTGCATTCCCCTTCAACACAATCCCCAACTGCACCATCTTCTCCCAAACGAGGGAATCTTGAGCTGGGCTCTTTCAAGAGGCCACTAAACAAGCCAGTGGGCTGCAAGGAACGCCTTGTGAAGGTTTTTCCAAAGTGTTGTCCACTGAACATATGAAGTCTGTTCTGAACTGGGGAAGTCACCTCTCCCTGTATTTGATTATTTGTTGCATGGCGGGCCACCGCCCCCAGGTCCACCACCTCCATGTGCGGGAAACAAGTTGCGACTACGCATTCAGTAGTCAAAGGTCTGCCCAATCAACTTTTGATAGCTCACTCTGCGCCTGCCACGGTCCTTCCATTGTGTGATTGTGTTGATCGATTATTAGATTTGATTATTTGATTTTTAATCACCCCGACGATTCCCCGTGGCACTGACCGCTAGCCCACCCTGTCCATGGCGGGCCACACAACAGAAACCCACTGGGCAGCCAAGCAGTCAGAGCTCTACAGAAGATGAGGAACAATATCGATCCATCAACTCTGCTGTCAGGTGGACCTCCTCCCACCCTTTAAGGGACTTCCCCTTCCTCACCCACACATCTGTCTTTAATTGTCCCATGAGTGTTCTTTGCTAAAGGATCCAAAACGGAAGAGGTTCAGTGCATCCAATGACTTTCCATTCAGATACGATGGGGTCAGTGTTATGCATTTAATGGGGAAAGGGGAAAGGGGATGAGGTAGATCGTTGCATGAGTTCCCAGCATTGCACCGTTCCTTGGCATCAAAGCAATGACTCCAGAAGTTGTGGACCAAATAAAGTGCTACTGCTGAAGAGTCATTCCCCCGATCCAAAAGAAGGATCGTGATCCTGCCTTGTTTTACAAGGGACCAAAGTCTTGATCAAACCTAAGGATACACCAGTAGGAGAAGTGGCGTCCCTATTAACCCAGAAAGTTAGAGTCAGGGTTAGTGTACACTAAATCAGGGCTGTCCAACTGGCGGCCCGTGGGCCGTATACAGCCCCCCAGTCCCTTCCCTTCGGCCTCCTACCCTTTTAAAAAAGAAATCGGCTGGTTTTTTGATTTTTTTTAAAAAAAATTAATTTTTTTTTTTTGCGGAGGAGCTGGGCGGGGAGGAGGAGCAGGCTCCCTCCTACTCCCTCCCTCCCCCCTCCCCCCACCGCCAATCGGCGCGCTCTGTTTTTGTGGGCGATCGCACTCGCGCAGGCGCACTCGCGGAGGAGGCCTGGCCGCGGAGGAGGAGGCCTGGCCGCGGCGGAGGCCCAGTTCGCGGCGGAGGCCCAGTTCGCGGCGGCGCTCCCGCCTCCTCCGCCGCCACCTCAGCAGCCCCAACTGTCACCCGGCCTTCTTTCCTCCCCCTTCCCTCTCTCCTTCCTTCCTTTCCTTCCACTCTTTCCTTTTTTCTTCCTTCTTTCCTCCCTCCCTCTCTTTCACCTTTCCTTCCACCCATCCATCCATCCACCCTTTCCTCCTCCCTCCCTTCTTCCTCCTCTCTTTCTCCTTCCTTCCTTCCACCCATCCATCCACCCTTTCGTCCTTCCTTTCAACTGTTCTCCCTCCCTCCTTGCCCCTCTTTCACCTTTCTTTCTTTCCTGCCACCCTTTTATCTTTTCTTCTCACTTTCCCTTCTCCCTTTCCTCCCTCCATCCTTTTCTTCTTCCCCTCCTTCCTTCCTTCTCCTGTTCATATTTGGGCATATTGAGTATTCATGCCAAGTTTGGTCCTGATCCAACATTGAGCTCTCTGGATGTAGGTGAACTACAACTCCAAAACTCAAGGTCAGTTCCCAAGCAAACCCTTTCAGTACTTTCTGTTGGTAATGAGAGTTCAATATGCCAAGTTTGGTTCAATTCCATTGTTGCAAGAGTTCAGGATGCTCTTTGATTGTGTGTTAACTATAAATCCCAGAAACTGTAACTCTCAAATGTCAAGGTCTATTTTCCCACAACTCCATCTGTGTTCACATTTGGGCATATTGAGTATTCATGCCAAGTTTGGTCCAGATCCATCATTATTTGAGTCCACAGTGCTCTCTGGATGGAGGTGAACTACAACTCCACAACTCAAGGTCAATGCCCACCAAAGCCTTCCAGTATTTCCTGTTGGTCATGGGAGTTCTGTGTGCCAAGATTGGTTAATTCCATCATTGGTGGGGTTTAGAATGCTCTTTGATTGTAGGCGAACTACTAATCCCAGCAACTACAACTCCCGAATGTCAAGGTCTGTTTTCCCCCAAATCCACCAGTGTTCACATTTGGGCATATTGAGTATGGGGGAGGGAGGGGCGGAGTTGGGGGAGGGGCGGAGCCAGGGAGGGGGCAGACCCTTAGGCCCCCCAGGTGATCAGTGACCGGAATTCAGGCCCCCGGTCCGGTAGAAGTTGGACAGCCCTGTACTAAATGAATGAAAACAGGATGGGAAAACAATAGGGACGTTGATTAATGCTCTTGTTTTGAAACTTAAAATCAACTTTTCTCAGGGAGATAAGGAAAAGGCTGGCGCCAGATCATCTGGTTCACATTTACAACATCAGCAATTTCCCATCACAGTACATTTAGATAATGCTGACTTCAAGCTTTCTAAAAATTTCAGATTATAGTGCCTTTAGTTATTCCATTTTATTCTCATTCAATATTTCCATTTCTGCCCCCATAGCCACCTCAGCGGGACGGTGGTGTTGGAAGGCGATGGCGCTGCCGCTGGGGTTGCCCCGGGAAACAGTGTTGCGGCTTGAGCAGGGCGGTCCCCCGCCCTCCGGTTGTATGTTTCCCTCACGAGTACGATAAGCTCTGCCTTCCATCTTGGTAAGTCTTTGGGGCAAACGGTGCCCTTGATGCGAGGATCGCAGAGAGCTGCCAGCATATGAGTCTTACTCTCCATCAGCGGCTCCATTTGCGGACGGCAAGGGTCAACTTCCTGAACACCTCCTGGGCCTGTGGAGTCAGGGTCCCAGACAGGGAGAGCACCACACTCTGTAACCCGAGCATTTCCGTTAAGTGCTTCTTCAGCTGTAAGATGACAGGGAGCACATCGCTGAGTAGCACACTGTTGGC
>JARBWK010000001.1:213453172-213540450 GCA_030556195.1 Anolis apletophallus
AAGAGCAGATGGCAATGGAGTGCCACAGAGTAAAACAGACCATAATAGATATAAATTCTGTAACGTATCAAAGTAAAAAATACAATATATATCATATAACAACATCAAATATACATTGAAGCAAGGCAATCCCAATATATGTAAAAGGCAGACCTGGGTATACTGTATGCGTTCACATTCGTAATGATTTTTGAGTGTAACTAACAGTAAAAGTCCATAGCACTCACAAGCACAGTAGAAATGTTCATATACATTGGGGTGATACAGTTCAAAAGCATTCAAAACAGCCTTGGGACGATCTCAGGCTGCCAAAATAAAGGGACGCCAAAATTGAGCGCAGCCTCTGTAAAGTATCCAAAGGGACGTACTTTTGGCGCAAAAGCCCCTGGCGTTGTGAAGTCCACAGTAGCGGCTCCGAATAGAGTAGCACTATCGATCTTGGAGAAGCCAAGTCCAGAAATACAATGTTCTACGTGTAAATAGGGAAATATCCGATGGAGGGACAAACGTATCGGTCCGTGCGTAGAGCAAATATTCTCCAATGGATCTCAAGGTATCTAGTGGAGTGATTCAATGCTAGGATGGTGTTAAAAAGCATCCAAATGGACTCACTGGGGAGTGGTAGAGATAATAACAATAATACACATAATAGGTTCAGCAATACCACGTTGCCCGCCCTGAGATGGCCCTGTTACGCGAGGGCCAGTGCAGTCAAGTCAGAGGGGCCCTGCACCGGATGAGCCTACGGTATGAATGACTGATCAGAACCATTTCGATTCCTTCTTCAGGGCTCGGGTGGTGAAGAGGGGCCACACAAGCACAATATGGGGTCATGTACCACAAGTTCCAGTCATAAATATATGACCTAATGGTGATGTGTGCTTTTCCTCTGCTGTTCCAGGATGTGAGAAGCCTTATGCCCCACCAACCAGAAGAGAATGCCACTGTTTGAGGTTGGGTTCACTCCTCTTTCGAGCTGAGAAAAACTGCATTGGCTCCATTCTATATTTATTCTTTAATAATTCAACGTTTTATGACTGCAAATATCTATCTATCGGGGAGATAGGGCGGGATAAAAATAATTATTATCTACACACATATATACAGTGGAACCTGGACTTACAAGCGTCCCTATTTACAGGGTTTTCAGCTTACAAACAGTTGCTCATACGATTTTTTTGTGAGCCAGATCCGAGTTGCGAGCCCCTTCCAAAATGGCCACACTTTAACTGGGGTGGCTCAGTGCTATGGAAAGGAGTTGTAGTTTTACAAGATCCCTAGCCTTCATAGCCAGAGTGGCAGTGCCTAATCAAACTACAACTCCTAGGATTCCATGGCAGTTAGGAATTGAAGACCATCCTCCAGAAAATAAGGCCCGACTGCTCACTGGAGGGAAGCGTATTAGAGGCAAAGATGAAGTACTTTGGCCACATCATGAGAAGACAGGAAAGCTTGGAGAAAACAGTGGTGCTGGGGGAAATGGAAGGAAAAAGGAAGAGGGGCCAACCAAGGGCAAGATGCACGGATGGTATCCTTGAAGAGACTGGCTTGACCCTGAAGGAGACCCTGGGGTGGCCACGGCCGACAGGGAGCTCTGGTGTGGGCTGGTCCAGGAGGTCACAAAGAATCGGAAGTGACTGAACGGATAAACAACTCAGTATTAATCAGAATTAAGGGAACCTACTAGTGTTATTCTGGGATTTCTAGTAGTATGATTGATCCCAAGCTGTCTCCAAACCCAATTTTTGGAAATTCACTGTAGCTATTCTACCGGGGATCCTGGGAACTGTAGTCCAAAACGTCCAACGCATGATTCCCCTTCTCTTCTTTGGGGATGATGGAGCAGAGGATTCAGGAGGGGAAATGCTGCACAGAAGAGGTTCAGGGGCAGCACAAGAAGATCCCGCTCATGTCTCGGGGCTATTCAGCATTTTCATCAATGACTTGGACAAGGAATAGAAAGCAGGCTTATATCAAATCTGCAGATGACACCAAATTGAGGGGAATTTATTTATTTACTCACAGTATTTATATTCCGCTCTTCTCACCCTGCAGGGCAGTGTTTTTAACCTTTTTTGAGCCGCTGCAGTTTTTTTTCATTTACAAAATCCTGGGGCACAGCACCAACCAAAATGACACAAAATGACACTCTAACACAGTAATACATATAGTTAATATGTTTTTAAATGTATTTATACACTCAGTGTGAAACCTGGGCCTGTTTCAATGAACAGAGAGAGCAGCCAGACGGCAGCACACTCTGAGGCAGAGAGTTCCATTGCTGAACAGCTCTCACAGTCAGGAAGTTCTTCCTAATGTTCACCCTCCTACACAGACATACGTCCCTGTGATGTTTACTTTTCTGCCTGCGCTGTTGTGCTCTCTCTCTCTCGCTCTCGCTATTACATTATATAAATGTAATGTTCATTTGTGGGATCAACATAACTCAAAAACCACTGGACAAATTGCTGCCAAATTTGGGCACAAGACATACTAATACTAACCCAAGGAGGGGCCACCAGTCAAAAAATTGATTTTGTCGTTTGGGAGTTGTAGTAGCTGGGAGTTATAGTTCACCCGCAATCAAAGAGCATTCTGAACTCCACCAATGATGGAATGGAATCAAACTTCCCACACAGAACTCCCATAACCAAGAGAAAATACTATAAGAGTTTGGTGGCCATTGACCTTGAGTTTTGGAGTTGTAGTTCACCTTTATCCAGAGAGCACTGTGGACTCAAACAATGTTGGATCAGGACCAAACTGGGCATGAATACTCAATATGCCCAATTGTGAACACAGATGGAGATTGGGGAAAATAGACCTTGACATTTGGGAGTTACAGTTTCTGGGATTTATAGTTAACACACAATCAAAGAGCATCCTGAACTCTTGCAACAATGTAATTGAACCAAACTTTGGAATATTGAACTCTCATTACAAACAGAAAGAACTGAAAGGTTTTGCTTGGGAATTGACCTTGAGTTTGGAAGTTGTAGTTCACCTTCACCCAGAGAGCACTGTTGGCTCAAACAATGTTATGTTATGTTGTTGTTTGTTTTCTATCCAGAATCACAATGTTGGAAGGAGGCTCACCACTTTAAGGTCCCTAAAACAGGCATGGGAAAACTCCGGCCCTCTGGGTGCTTTGGACTCCAACTCCCACCATTCCTAACAGCCTGAGGCCCTTTCCTGCTTAAGTGGCTGAGGGGGGAAAGGAAAAGGGCCTGAGGCTGCTAGGAATGGGGGGAGTTGGAGTCCAAAACACCCGGAAGGTCCAAGTTTGCCCATGCCAGCTTTCGACAGAGACCTTTTCCTCCCCCTTCCCCTTCGCGCCCTTTCTTCCTCCTCCTGCTAAACACTTACTTTTTCTTCTCCACTCAGGCTCCCTTCTTCCCAGCCTCGCTCTGCTTGCTATGACTCGTGGGGTGAGTCTGAGCAGTAGCGCCCGCAAGGGTCACGTCTTCCTCCCTCCCCCTTCTCCTCCTGAACACGCTCACGCTGCCCCCTCAAAATGGCGGCAGAAGCGGCAGCATGAGCAAAGTGAGGCAAAGCGAGCAGAGCGAGGCTGGGAAGAAGGGAGCCCGAGTGGAGAAGAAAAAGTGTTCGGCAGGAGGGGGAAGAAAGGGTATTGGAGGTTCCCATTTCCCACGGCACACCTGATGATCGCTCACGGCACACTAGTGTGCTACGGCACTGCTGCAGGGGACTCAGGGCCAATTACAATGTACACATACATGGCAAACATTAAATGCCATAGGCACACAACACATATAGACAGACAGTCAGAGGCTATTTAACATTCCACTTTTCTGGCCACCAGGGGAGCTGTCGCTTCACCGTCCATCTGCGACATTGATGAAGTACTTTCCGCATTCCCCGCATGCTTTTGCTGGATATTTTTTTATAGCCTCATAAATTTGTTAAATTAGCCTCCCCACACATAGGTGGTACCTAAATTTCCTACTTGACAGATGCAACTGTCTTTCGGGTTGCAGAGGTCGACAACAAGCTACACAATTGGCTGGAAGCTCACTCCAACCTGGACTGGCTTCGAACTCATGAAAACGTGTTGACTCGAGTATAAGCCAAGGGTGGGAAAGGCAGCAACTACTGGTACATTTCAAAACAAAAATATATAGCAATAAAATTACATTAATTGAGGCATCAGTAGGTTTCTGAATATTTATATAAGACTGTAATTTAAAATAAGACTGTCCAGCTCCGATTAAACCATTATTCTCACCTTCTTCAATGCAAATGTGCTTACATGTCCTTCCAATAATAATACCGAGAGTAAAATAATAAATGTAATAATAATAATAAACACAGTAAAATAATAAATGTAATAAAATTAACAGAATAAAATGACGTAAATGTAATAATAATAGAGAAAATAATAAATGTAATAAAAACAATAATAAAATAATAAAACTAATAGAATAAAATAATGTAAATGTATTAATAAAATAATAGAGAAAAATAATATATGTAATTAATAAAATAATAGAGAAAAATAATATATGTAATAAAAACAGTAAGAGAAAAATAATAAATGTAATAATAACAATAATAGAGATAAATAATGTAATAATAAAAATAGTAGAGAAAAATAATATATGTAATAAAACCAATAAGAGAAAAATAATAAAGGTAATAACAATAATAAGAGTAAAATAATGTACATGTAATAATAATAATAAATAGAGTAAAATAATAAATGTAATAAAAATACTAATAACAGAGTAAAATAATAAATCACCTTGACTCAAGTATTAGCCGAGGGGAGTTTTTTCAGCCTAAAAAGGGGGCTGAAAAACTAGGCATAGACTGGAGTATATACAGTAAATTAAGTTTATTATTACTATTTTCATAATTGTCAATCACTCATGTCTGAGTAAGATGTCCTTCCAAGTGTAGGGTCTTGTGTATGTATGTATGTATACACAGACAGAGAGAGAGCTAATGAGGCTCCAGTGGGGTGTTGTCAACCCTTCCTTATGCTAGCTAGACCAAGCTTATCTGTAAGCCTTGCCCTATAAGCCTGCCTTCCTCCCTCCCTCCCGTTCTTCACAAGGAGTCATTTCGAAGGGAAAGGGGTTATACTGGAGCGCCCCCTCCTGGCGGAGCCTGGGAATTGCACCTGTGAAGAGGCGCCCTCTAACTAAGGCAGGAGGGGAGGGGGGAGAGAGAACGAGGCGCGTCCTTATTTGGAACGCGGTTCTGATTGGCTCCCCGTTTGGCGCGCGCTGCAACGGAAGGCCGAGGCTATAAAAGCGGGTGCGGAGGAACGCTCGTGGCTCAGTCGGCGGACTGTCTGTCAAGGCAACGGTCATGGAGGCTGAGGCGCTGGGAGAGGAGGAGAAGGAGGGAGGGGATGAGCAGGCCCCGCTCCAGGAAGGCAGCCCTTGGGATGAGGGAGGAGATGTTGACCCTGAGGACAGCAGTGCTGGAGAGGAGGAGGAAGGGGGGGAAGGCCCTGGAGGGGAGGAGGGAGGGCACCATGATGAGAGGGGCAGTGAGGGAGGCAGCAGAAGTGGGATCACTGAAGATGAGGGTTATGATGGTGATGAGGAGGAAGACCAGGGTGCCAGGCTTGATTCTCTGTGGGTGGAGGTGAACGAACTGGAGCAGAAAATATTCTCACTGCAGGACCCTTCGAAGGAGGAGGTGAACGGCTTGGTGAAGGAGGCACTATATTTGAGGCTTGATTACCATATTATCAGTGGTGACATGGAAGACTTCCTAAGGCACTCTGTGTTTGGCTTGTGCTCAGCCCTGTGCCATACCTCATTGGAGGCCGTGGCTGCCCTTCAGGAAGCCTTGAGCCAATTCTCAGCAGTGGAGGCCTCTGTTTTGGAAGCGGAGTCTGGCTCCCTCGAGGGCTTCCTCCAGGCTGCCCGGAGCAAAGACACACTGGAGAAGCTGAATGACATTTACTACTCACTCAGTACTCTGCGGTATCACTCTGCATTGAATGTCCCACTGAAGCTGGATGCCATACACGGAGACGTGGATTCCTGCTGCTCTGCACTGCTGCGTTTCCTACCGAAGGAGAAGACAGACACCCTGCGGGAGAAGGTGGACGCTGTGCCGGGTATCTCTCCAGAGCAGGCAGGTGCGTTGAAGTCGAAGATGGATGCCCTTCAGAAACAGATGGGTGCCCTGAAAGAGATGACAGCCTTGATGGCAACGGCATATAAGCTGTACTGCCAATTGTGTTCATGCTGCAGAATAGGAGATAACGCTTTCTGGGACTGGACAAGTCATCTTGTCAGTACCCTGGATGTTCACCTGAAAGCTGTCCCACAGGAAGAAGGGCATCTTCTGTGGGGGAAAGTGGCAGACTTTGAGGCCGTCCTACATTATATCCCTTGGCAGAAACTGATCCTGCTGGAAAAGAAACTGAATGTGTGTATTAGGAAGTTGCGTGTGTTGCAGAATAAGCCAGGGGAGCCCTTGGTGAAAGAGCTGAAATTCCTGAAGAAGAAATTGCAATCCCTGGGGGATTCATCTCATAGAGAGCTGGACGAGCTGCAAGAAGAGCTGGATGAACTACAAAATGACCTATATTGCCTGCAGATAGCTCCACATATGCCATTTCTTGAAATCACAACAACTGCCCTGCAGAGGAAGGTGAATATCCTGCACGAGAAGATGAATGCCCTGCTCATGGCGGATGCCCCCCTTGTGGTGAATGATGAAGAGAGGTAAGTGGACAGAATACCAGTCTTGTTTACAAGGTTAAATGTGTTAGGGAAATCTCCAAAATAGCAGTGCATCCAAAAATACAAACAGGATACTTACTTAAGCAGTCAGCTCACAGCAAGCGGAAGGTGAAGTGTTTTGGCTGTAAAATAATTCTTCAACTTAGGATGCAGCGTTCAATCTTCCAAGTTTCAAAAGGTTTGTTTAAAAATAAATATAAGAACTAAATTTCTTATTTACTTATATATTTATTTACAGTATTTATATTCTGCCCTTCTCACCCCTCAGTTTGGATTACAATGCACATATACAGTACATGGCAAACATTTAATGCTATTTAGGCATACAACGTATATAGACAGACACAGAGGCAATTTAACATTCCCACTTTCTGGCTTCATGGGGGTATGCTCGATTCCGGCCACTTCACCGTTCACTTGTGACACCGAGTCCTTGATGGAGTACTTCCTCATTCTTACACATGCTTCTGGAAGGTTTTATGGTGTTGTAAATTAAATTAGCTTCCCCGCATAAAGCGGTACCTAAAATTTCCTTCTTGACAGATGCAACGGCCTTTCGGACTGCATAGGTCAACAGCAAGCTAGACTATTATTGGTCGAGAGCTCACTGACCCGGGCTGGCTTAGAACTCATGACCTCTCGGCCAGTAGTGATTTAATGCAGCTGGCTAATAACTAGCTGCACCACAGCCCGGTCCTGACAAAAAAGAATTGGGCCTTAGCTTCTCTCTGACTCCATTACTTCTAAATTTCAAAAACAAGAGGAAGAAAACCTCCAAACACGACATTTTTTTCAATCACAGAGAGTAGAGAGAGGTCTGATTGCAGAAGTGAGACCGCGTGGTCTTAAAGGCATGCAACCTAAGGAATATCCCTTCTCCATCCCCAATCAGGATGGGAAGAGAAAGAGAGAGGGAGAGAACAAATAGACACATGTCAACTGACATTCAGGAGCAGGGAGTGGATTCCCGCGGCCTAGTCTAATGCTCTCTAGTTGTTCCTGACTGAGGACTGCAGACTTGAGCAGTGTGAGGTTGACTTCCAACAAAATGAAGTACTCATATCTGATCATAACAGTTTCCTGTTTCAGATATGATGAAGTTCTCCATTGTCTTGTTGCGATTTCATATTCCACTTTCTGAGGCTGGATCTACACTACCATATAATCCAAATTATCAAAGCGGATACTCCATATTATCTGTATTGAGTTGGATTATATGTCTACACTGCCATATCCAGTTCAAAGCAGATAATCTGGATTTTATATGGCAGTGTAGATGGGGCTTGAAAAATCTCCGATTTTGTCAAATTTCTTTTTATTTCTCCAAAAGCAAAATTGAAGCTGAATGTCACTGTGTTGTTGAAGGCTTTCATCGATGGAATCACTGGGTTTTTGTTAGTTTTCCGGGCTGTCTGGCCATGTTTGAGAAGCATTCTCTCCCGACGTTTTGCCCACATCTATGGCAGGCATCCTCAGAGGTCTCCTTCACCAATCCACGGCATCAGAAGGGATGAGCAGCCAACTTTGCAGAGCCCTTGCATTCAGCCTCCTGGCGATACATCAGTGGCAGCAACCACAGGGGAAGTCCAGCCTCTGCAACTGCCCGGTAAGTCTAGAACTAAGGGCTGGACAAATGGATGCATGGACCTGCCTGTTGCTTTTTGTACTTACGGTGCACTGGGCAGCCCTTTCCCACTTTTCGCAGGGTCATGTTGATACTGGTCAGGGGAAGCCCATGAGGTGGAAGGCAGGCCAAGGGTCGCAGCTCCGAGTGAGCAATTTGTTTATTATTTGTGGAAGGGGACTCAGGGCAGTCCACAGTGTTGGCAACAATTCAATGCATGTTACCGAACATTTTAGGATAGCCTGGCCATGGGGGGGGGGGGCAGAGACCCAGAAGTACCCCTAAAGTGAGGATTTCAGCAGAACCTCTGGTGAAGTTTTAAAAGCAAATAAAAATCCCTTTCCCAAATGATCTCACCAAAGAAGTCTGGAAGAAGATGCCTCTGAAGCTTTTATTCTTGTCAGCTGAGGATGACCACTGCAGTTTCCTTGTTGCAAAGCAGTCATAAAGTTACATTCAAACATATGCCATTTTATACACTTTACAGAACTGTCAAATTCAAACTTTCCTGCCCCTGCATACTGTGGGCTTCATGATGATTGGTTGGAACCTTGGAAGCCAGCTTTAGCGGGAACTAATCGTGAAACAGCACGACTTTTGTCCTGGCAAATGGGAAGCGAGGAATGTGTTCGAAACAAAAAGCAGCTGGAGTTTTCTTGATTAGATGGTGTCCATATGTTAATGAAGATCCGAGGCTTTGACCTTTCGGGCCAAAGAAATTCTTTTGTTCTTGGTGAGAAACAGGAATTTGTCCTTAACGACCCTCCTTGTTGCAAAGGGCCATATGCAGATTCCCTGTCGTGATCATCTGTGAATACGTACTGTACTTATGCAATATCTGCGGGTACGCAGAGCAGATCGGAACCTTCTAGAAAGATAAAATGACACATTAGAGGTAGCCCCGCCCCTCCGTATATAAACTCCCTCAGAGGAGCCACCCCCCTCAGTTCTCGTCATCCGCGGAAGCATTTGGAAGAACCTTCACTTTGCTCTCTATTCAGACTGTTCTTCGTGTGGTATTGTGTGTTTTTTTAATTCTTTAAAAAATATTTTCTTGAGTTTGTGAATAAATGTTGAAACATAAACTACACATACAAATACAGTTTGCAATCTATAAAAAAAACCCTGATTATATCCTGTATAAAAAGTGAATAAATGTGGGAAGACTTACAGGACAAGATTAAGAATGGGGAGGGGTAGGAAGGGAAAAGAGAAAAAGAAGAGGGGGAGGGGAAAAAGAAAAAAAAAGAAAAAAATCAATAGACAAGACAAACAAAAAATTGACTTCCATTCTTCTTCTTGGGAGGTAACTTTTGATAATAGTGAATAATCCATTTACTCCTTTCCCCTAGGAGTTTGTAGAGTCCTCCTTTCCATCATTTATAAAATCCATTTTTCTACTTCAATTTTCTTATAGTACTTTTGGCTTTTAAGTTTTAGGGTAATTTCTTTTGCTGTATTCATCTAGTAAACTCCAGTCCATTTGTTTTCTCGGATTTCCTGTATTCTTACCCAGGATAAATGCCAGTCTGTCCATGTTCTTTATGTCATAAAGTTTTGCTAACCATTGTTCATTATTTGGAGTATGGTCAGCTTTCCGGTGTCTGGTGTAAACCATACGTGCCACTGTTGTCATAAAGCAAAATAATTTGTCTTCATTACTATCCATCTTTAACTCCTTATCTAATAAACCCAATAAGTAATAGTCGGGTTTCATTGAGAATTTTCTTTGTAATATTGTTTGAATTTCTTTGTGTATACTTTTCCAGAAGGATGTTGCTACTTTACATGTCCACCACATGTGGTAATAGCTTTCTATATTTGAGTGGCATTTCCAACACTTTGATTGACTGTTTTTATACATTATTCCTAATTTTTGAGGTGAAATATGCCATCTGTGGAACATCTTCATCCAATTTTCCTTCAAGTCTGTAGCATATGTATATTTTTTTTTTGTCCAAATCGTTTCTACTCGTGTAATTTTATTTGTCTGCCAATGTTTTTTGCCCAAATTACCATACAATTTTTTATTTCTTCAGTTTCAGTAGCCCAATCTAATAATTTATTATATAATTTAGTAATGTTTTTCTTATCGTTCTTTATTAATTGCTCCCAAAAGTCATCATTCTCAATGAATCCCTTCTTCCTATCTTGGTTATATGTTTCCTTAATTTGTCGAAATTGTAACCATGTTATATTCTCATTTAATTGCTGAATTTCTTCTTGAGTTTTTAACTCAAAATTTCCGTTTGAGTTTTTCAATAGGTTTTTGTAAGTTAACCATTTATTCCCACCTTGTATTCTCCTTTGTTTCGCTTCGGAGGATGACACCCAGAGGGGAGTTTTTGTATAAAAATATGTAATATAATTTTTCCATATTTTTAGCAGAGTCGATCTTATGAAGTGGTTCCCGAAGTTTTTTTCATTTTTTGTTTGACCATACCACAAATAGGCATGCCAACCTGTTCTTAGGTCAAACCCTTCTAAGGCTAACAAGTTCTCTTTTTTCAGAGAAATCCAATCTTTAATCCACATTAGGGGACATGCCTCAAGTAATTCTTAAAGTCTGGGAGGCCAAATCCCCCCCTAGTTTTTTTTTTAATCAATCATGATTTTAGAATTGATTCTTGGTCTTTTTCCTTCCCAAATAAATTTTGTAATTTCCTTGTTCCATTTTTAAAATATATTTTGATTCCTAATTATCGGTATGTTTTGAAAAAGATATCATAGTTTTGGGAGTATATTCATCTTTATGATGGCTATTTTTCCTAACAGTGATAGTTTTAGATGTCTCCAGTTATTAATATCTTTCTTAATTTTGTTCCAAGTGTCTTCATAATTGCTTTTTAATAATTGTGATTTTTTTGGCCGTCAGCCATATTCCCAAATATTTTATTTTCGAAGCTATTTGGAATCCTGATTTTTGACTTAGCTCTTCTTGAGATATTTTTGTCATGTTTTTTGTTAGTATCACCGTTTTCCCTTTGTTTATTTTTAGGCCTGCCACTTTCCCATATTCATCTATTTTTTTGACCCATTTATGTATATTTGCTATTGGATCCTCTATTATGCAGATCAGATCGTCTGCATAAGCCCTTATCTTATATTCATGTTTAGCTATTTTCATTCCCACCACTTCTCTATCCTCTCTAATTGATTTTAACAAAATCTCCAAAGCAAAAATATATATCAACTAGCTGTACCCGGCACCCGTTGCTGTGCCCTTTTTAGGAGATTAATGAAGCCTTACTGTCAATTTAGAGCGTAAACAGCTTCCCAGTAAGTGAGGGCTAGTTAGGGAAATCAAGTTAATGAAGCCTTACTGTCAATTTAGAGCGTAAACAGGAAAGTGAGGGCTAGTTAGAAATCAAGTTAATGAAGCCTTACTGTCAATTTTGGGCATGGTCTGTGATTTTTGGGGTGTAAATTTTCGGTTGGAAGTGATTTGGGTGTTTGTGTTGGGGATTGGCTCAGGCCTTTTCCTTATTCTGTTTTGGCAGTTTATTATGGTTCGGAATTTTCATGTTGGCTGGCCAGTGCAGCAGTTATGCAAATCCGCCCTTATTGGCAGCCAATCATGTTGTTCAGAATGTAGAGGCTGGGTGAGTCTTTGGCTGCCCCGGAGGATGCTGGTAAATGTAGTTTTATTTTTACTCGTTTTGGGGGCCTTTTAGGTTTTGGGGGAAAAATTTTCTTTGCTACAAACGTACCTTGCTTGAGGCCTATTTCTGTTGTCAATTATTGTGTTTCTGCGTTGTAAGGTTTCTTTGTTTGAGGTATACATCACATGACGTGAACCCATTTATATAATAGATGGGGAAAGTGGACATCCTTGATGGGAATCTTTTGTAATTAGAAACTCTTCCGTTAACTAGCCAAAATATATAAAAATCAAAAACCAGATTGCTGGAACTGTAAAAAAAATGTAGGCACATATTTCCACATGTGGTGGATGTGCCCCCGGGCAGAGAAGTTTTGGAGTGAGATACACACTGAATTGGAGAAAATGTTAAAAAGAAAGATTGAGAAATGCCCAGAACTGTTTCTATTGGGCATAGTGGATCCCGCTTGGGATAAGAAATGGCCAAACACTGGAAATCGCAAGAGGCTCCCACAAGGGAGGAATGGCAGGCGAAAATCATTGAGACGGTGCAGATGGAAGCCATGACGGAGGCCCTAGAGGGAGAAAGAACGATAAACAGGGCAGTGGAGAAAAATAGCAAATGGGATTGGTCAGATTTGATAGATTACTTCAAGAGGGAAAAAGATATAGAACTCAAAGTGAAAAGCTTATAAAAGAGAGGAGGGGAAGGAGGGGAGGAGAGAGAGGAGTTAGTGGGTCAATAAGGGAGATAGGACGGGGGGGAGGGGGAGACAAAGGGAAAGAGGGATATGTTTGTGATTCTTGACTTTTGTGCATAGAGAACAGCACCCAAACACCCCGGATGAGCCAATGAAAGAAAGAAGAGAAACCATCTAGCCACAGAAGTCGAAAGAAAGGGAAATTTCGTCATACCTTCAAATAAGCAACACTCTGTAAAAGCAAGGGGGTCACCAACCCCTAGCTTTTCTACACACTTTAAGACACATACTTTACTTTACTCTGTACTTTAAAATCCTTACGGACTTTCTATTTCTATTCTCGACACCCAGAGTAAGATACTCGGGTGATTCATTTCTTTACTGTCTTATGTTTTTAAATTCTTTCTGTCATATGTTTAATACTCAATAAAGACTTTTTTACAAAAAGAAAAAAGAAACTCTTCCGTTAAAAAGTCATTTATTTGTAGTCTGGCTTTTGGTTCTGTGTAAATAGCATTTATCACGTTTGTAAATTGGAAGCCTATGTCTATTTCTGACATCAAGATCTTAAAGAAGTTCCAATTTAAATTGTCGAAAGCCTTCTCTGCGTCCAGAGAAAGCAGTGCTAGTTCTTTTTGAATATTAGTATCATAATATTCTATCGTGTCAACTATTACTCTTATGTTATCTTTCATACTCCTTTTTGGGAGGAAGCCAGCCTGCTCTTCTCCTATCCAGCCCGTTAAGAAATTTTAAATCTATTCGCCAAGATGTTCGTAAATATTTTATAATCTATGTTGAGCAATGAAATGGGGCGGAAATTTTGAACTTCCGGGGTTTCAGATGTTCCTTTTTCATCATCATTATTATTATTGCCTCTGTCCATGTTTTTGGTATCTCTTCTCCTTGTAGGATTGAGTTTATAATTTTTTAAAGCTTTGCATTAATTCTTGCATCATTACTTTATAAAAAGAGGCTGTATAGCCATCTGGGCCTGGGGCTCTATTTGAGTCTAGCCTCTTTATAGCCTCTTTGATATCTTCTTCTTCTATGTGTCTATTAAGCATTTCCCTTTCCTCTTCTGAATTTTTTTGTAATTTTAGTGGGGAGATATATTTGTATATGGATTCTTTTGATATCTGATCTTTCTTGTATAACTCTTTGTAAAACTTCAGGAATTCTTTTTGAATTTCTGTATCTTTTATAATTATATTATCCTCCTTTTTAATCTTAAATATTTGTTGAGATTGTTTTTTCTTCCTTATTCTTCTTGCCAGCCATCTGCCTGGTCTTTTGGCGTTTTCAAAGTAATCCTGTTTTACATATTTGTATTGCTTTTCTATATTTTCCATTTCCAGGAAGTGTTCCTTTTTCTTTAATATTTCCAATTTTCTTTCTATCTCTTGCCTGTGTGGTTTTTCCTTCAGTTTTGTCTCATATGTTTGGATTTCTTCCTCTATTTCTTTAAGTTCTTTATATTTTATCTTATTTTTAATATTGTTTTGGGATATAAAGTGGCCCCGCATTACCGCCTTCAAGGCGTCCCAGACTATTTGTGATTTGACTTCGCCTGTATCATTTAGCTCAAAGTATTCTTTTATTAAAACTTTGTTCTTTTTAATATCTATTTCCCATTTTATAAAATTATTATTTAACCTCCATCTCTTTGGCTTTTTTCTATGATTTAAGGTTAATTCTATCGGGCAGTGGTCGGAATGGTCTCTGGGTAGTATTTTAATCTTATTTATTTTGCTACACAATGATTTGTTTAGCCAGATCATGTCTATTCTGGACCACACTCTATGGCAGCCAGAATAGTACGTATAGTCTTTACCTGTTGGGTTATGTAGTCTCCACGAATCTATTAGATCAAATTCTTCTTTGAAATTCATAAAATTTCTCGGAAGAACTCCTCCAGTCTTTGTCCTGCTGCTTCTATCCATTAATTTATCCAAGGTCATTAATTTATCAGTTCTCTTCATCCGCGCAAGCATTTTGAAGAACCTTCGCTTTGCTCTCTATTTGGACTGCTCTTCGTGTGGTATTGTGTGTTATTGACCCTATTTTGGACTTCACTATTCTTCTCCTGCCGTTTTGGTCTCTGTAGTTTTTTATGGCTTGAATTCGGACTGTTGACCGCTCTCTATCTTAATCCTACACTCGGATATGGCAACCTCGTCCTTTAAGAAATGTGGCCAGTGTCCTAATGTGTTACCTGACACTGACGGCCACCAACTATGCATGGTCTGCCTTGGTGAGGGCCATCTGACTCAATCCTGCCAGATTTGTAAGTCCTTCACCACTCAGACTCGGAAGAACCGGGAGGCTCGGCTCAAAGTTGCCCTCTATGAGAAGGTTCTCCTGCCCTCTCAGCCCCCGCTTCTAGATCAGGATTTTCTCCCTTCGATCGAGACTCCGGCTCTGACCCCCCCACACCCGGGGGGGCTGTTCCCGCTTCCCCTCCTCCTCGGGGGGTCCTCCGGCCATGAAGCCCCCGAAAAGGGCCAAAACCAAAGATGGCTGCCAAGCTCCTCCGCCTCAAAAGGCTGTTAAGAAAAGCGTGCAAAGAAACGGTGATGCTGCTGCGCTCACCAAAGCTCTCTTCTCTCCTCTTCTGCTGCCAGCGCACGAGCCTCCCCCTACAGGCTTAGCACTTCCTTTGCAGCTGTCATCTCCCCAGCCGACTGCTCATGTTGATACAGGCTTCAGCGCGAAACCGGCTATGGGAGGAGGAGCGTCTGGCGTGTGCGCGCAAGTCCCGATATCGGGCATGGAGCTCCCTGCTGCGCCAGACCAGCTGGCCTGTCAGGCTCCTCCCCCGGAGCCTCAGCCGACCGCTGTTTTCTCTCCGAGGCCGGCCACAGCTGAAGCTGCGCTGCCTTCGACGCCACTCTTCCTATCCCCGAGAGCGAGAGGAGGCTGTCCCGATGCCGGCACCTCCAGTGCCTTCAGGTCCTTTCTCCATCGGCTCGCCGCCTGCGGAGGTGACATGGACTCGGGCTCGAGCCCCCTCTCGGCGCACCTCCCGCCCCCCGAAGAGGCACCGCCGGCACTCCCCCTCGTCATCGTCTTCTTCCTCTGCGTCCTCCTCCACCTCATCCTCTAGCCCGGCATCGCGCAGGCATCGTAGTCACCACAAGAGGGCGTGCAAGCATTGACGTCGGCCCGAGAAGCATGTGGAGCGCAGAATGACAGCTGCTCCTGCTCACCTACCTGAGGCATCTTCCTGCTAGCAATGGACGCCGCAGGGCTACGTGTATGTTGGCCCTCCCCCTCCCCAGGCACCCCAGATGGCGGCAAGCCAGCCTCCCGCGGCCGCTCTGATACCATCCAGGACCAGAGGCCCTTCCACTTCGGCTGCCCCTCTTCAACAACCTGCGCCCACTCAACCAACTCCTGTGTCGAATCAGTGGGTCCCAACCTTTCAGGCGCAGCCATCTCTGGGCCCTGTTGCGGAGGATCACCAGATTGACTCAGATGTATCTGGGGAAGAACAGGACCCCAGCCCAGAGGGCACTGAGGCTAATGGAGACCAGCTCTCTTTACCTGACATTAATAACTTTGTTGATATGATGGATAGACTTGTTAGGGCCCTCGATCTTCCAGCCCTTAATGCCAGTGACTCTGTAGAGGACCCAATGTTCCCTTCACACGAACAGCGAGCCCCCTCATCCCAGGTAGTCCCTCCCCTCCCATTCCTGGTGAAACTGGCCACTCTACCTGACACTTCCCCGGCCCTAGTAGCCGCGGTTCCCAGGCGCCTTGACTCCTTATACAAGGTCGATCTCTCTGCCTATGAGTGGATGGCGCGCCCTACCAAACCCAACACGGTGGTCACTGAGTTGATCAAGTCTAAACGTCCCAGAGGGGCTCTGGCCACTCCCGCCGATAGGGAAGGGAAAAAATTAGACACGATAGGGAAGAAGGTACACACCACTGCGGGCCTGGTGGCCCGTATAGCCCACTACGCGACTTATCTCAGTGGGTACCAGACATTTATCTGGAACAGAATTCTACCCTACCTTGAACGTTTACCTTCTGAGCATCGTCACCTACCGAAAGCCCTTCAGGTTGAGGCTTTAGCTGTCTCACGCTTCCAAAAAGACCCAGGCAAGCACTTAGCTGAAACGTCAGGCCGCCTGTTTGCAGAGGCCACTGCATTACGCCGCCATGCCTGGCTTCGCTCGGCCTCCCTCTCTGAAGAGGGCAAGGCACTTTGCACCATGCAGGGCAAAGGCCTTTTTAACCCGGAAACGGACGCCGACCTAAAGTCGAAACAGGACGTCCATGTAGCAGCGCACGAGTTTGGCTTCCCTTATCAGCCACAGCCCTTTAACAGACATAGGGGCCAACAGTCCTCCCCCTTCTATAGGAGGAGCTACGGAGGCCCATCAGGCAGTGGATTTAAGTACGGGAACAGAGGATCCAACAGGTTTCAGCCAGGTAAACGCCAAGGCTATAGTCCACGGCCAAGAAACAGGCCATACCAAAGCAAGCCCAAGTTCCAAGGGGCTCCTTAAAAGCGATATTAGAATTTGAGCTGTGCCTCTCCTGTTTTCTTTGCAGATGCGGCGTATCCCCCTCCTTTACCTGTCGCTCTGGACCCCGCTCTATGTACCAACCTCCTCGACCCAGGGTCAGTTTTTTTTCCTAGACAAGCTTTCCCCGTTCTACCCTGCCTGGGCGGCCATTACTACCGATAGCTGGGTCCTACAGATCATCAGGCAGGGCTATAGCCTAGAGCAGGGGTGGGCAAACTGCGGCCCGGGGGCCGGATGCGGCCCTTTGGCTGCTTCTATCCGGCCCGCCTAAGGGCCCCTGGCTTGCCTCCCCTGCCTGGCCTCTGCATAAAAATCTCCAGAGAAGGGGACTATAAGGAAACATTATTTTATTTTAGTGGTTTTTATTATTATTGTATAATAATTTTATAACAATAATAAAATAATATAATATAATGTTATATGGTATATTATAATTTCAATATATTATGTTTATATATATATACTATAATATAATAATTATGATATTAATATTAATAATATATGAATATTTCTTGATATATTAATATGTTAATATTAATGATGTGTAATATACAGTAAATATAGTAAGTGAATAAATAAATAAATTATGTAGATTAGCATGTAGTTCCGCCTTTAGGTGCGGCCCTCCATAATATTTTTTGGCTCTCATGTGGCCCCTTGGAAAAAATAGTTGCCCACCCCTGGCCTAGAGTTAGTGGATCAACCCCCGTTGGGACATGTCATTTCCACTCCCATTTCACAACCCATCCTAGATGAGATCCACATCCTGTTGGCCAAGGGGGCAATTTCCCCCACTCCCTCCCTCCGCTTACCTGTGTTGTTTATTCTCCCGATACTTCTTAGTTGCTAAGAAGGGTGGCAGTGCTCGGGCCATCCTAGACCTTCGTGAAGTTAATTTGTTTGTGAAGCCACGCAAGTTCAAAATGGTTACCATGTCCTCCATTTTACCCCTCCTTAATAAATTTGTCTGGTTTGCTACCATTGATCTTTGAGACGCATATTTTCATATTAGTATAGTGTCACACCACAGGAGGCTTCTCTCCTTTATGGTGGGGGGATCAGGCATATCATTTCAATGTCCTGCCCTTCGGACTGTCCTAGGCTCCAATAATTTTTACGAAGTGTATGGCGGTCGTCGCAGCCCACCTTAGGACAAACTGGATTACGGTTTATCTGTATCTGGACGACTGGCTTCTGGTAGCCCCTACTAGCGACAGACGGCATGCAGATACCTCCTTTACGCTCTCGCTCCTTCGATCTCTGGGTCTTGTGATCAACCTGGAAAAATCCTAGTGCCGTCTCAGAGAACCCCCTTTATTGGGGCAGTTCTTGATTCAGTGGCAGAGAAGGTATATCTCCCTAACAAACGCTTTCTTGCCCTCAGTGAGGTAGTGGTACAGGCGTTGCAGACTACCACCGTAAGGGCACATCAGGTCCAGACTCTTATTAGGGCATATGGCATCAACGACGGCCATTACTCCCCATGTCAGACTGCGGTTCAGGCCTCTTCAATCCTGGCTACTTTTAGTTTTTAACCCTCTTAGGGATAATCCTTCCACTTCGCTTCTAATTCCCTCTCAGGTCTGCCACTCCCTTCACTGGTGGTTGAATCCCAATGTTTGCTGTGGTCTGCTTTTTCTTACACCCACTCCCACCCACACAGTAACTACTGACTCCTCACTGACTCCTCCCTTAATCCCTGTGTCAGATCTTTCTCAATCCGTCCGACATTTTTTGGACGCTGCTCACAGGGATTCAACCAAGAAATCCTACACTTACAAATGGGGAAAGTTCTGTGCTTTTATGGCCCAGAAAAATTCAGATCTCCTTTCGGCCTCTATTCCATTAATTTTGGATTTCTTTGCAACCTTAGCTGAGCAGGGCTTCGCCCTCTTCTTTTAAATGCTATTTAGCGGCTATTTCCTGGTACAGGAGGAAGTCTGGCCTTCCCTCTTGTTTCTCTGATCCCCTTATCAAACTTTTTCTCAGGGGATTTACTAATATTAACCCCTGGGTAGCCACGCTAGCTCCAGGTTGGGAATTGGACCTTGTTCTTACGGCCCTAACTAGACCTCCCTTCAAGCCCATGGCGTCTAATGACATTTCCCATCTGATTTGAAAGGTCACCTTCCTGGTAGCGATGGCTATGTCGGCTGCTTTTCTGAAGGGGGTTCCTCTGGATGCGGTGTGCCGTGCTGCTACCTGGAAGACGTCTCTGATGTTTGTGTCCCATTACAAGTTGGACTCTTATCTCCAGGAAGCACGCCCAGTTTGGTAGAGCAGTCCTCTTTTCATCGGTGGAATGACGCCCACCACCCAAGGTTGGTAGCTTGGTAATCTGTTGCATAAGTACGTATTCACAGATGATCATGACAGGGAATTATTAGTTGCTTACCTGTAACTGTAGTTCCCTGAGTGATCTTCTGTGAATTCGTACAACCCGCCCTTCCTCCCCGTGGATCATGCCTCCTCGTTCTGGCTGCTCTTGCGGCGGAAGAGAACTGGGGGGGTGGCTCCTCTGAGGGAGCTTATATACGGAGGGGCAGGGCTACCTCTAATGTGTCATTTTATCTTTCTAGAAGGTTCCGATCTGCTCTGCGTGCCCGCAGATATTGCATAAGTACGAATTCACAGAAGATCACTCAGGGAACTACAGTTACAGGTAAGCAACTAATAATTTCCCATGAGAGTTTTTATTTATTTATTTATTTATTTATTTATTGCGATTTCTGCGCCGCCGACTCCCAAGGGCTCGCGGCGGCTCACATACTACTGGCTCAGCGCCAGAGAAACAGCATAAAAACATACAGCACAAGTAATACAACTTAAAAACAAATAATACAGTTAGAACAGTTAAAACAGTTAAAATGGCAGATTACACAGTAGCGGTGTGAGGGCCTACTCCTCGAAGGCCTGCCTAAACAGATAAGTTTTGCAGGCCCGTCTGAAGGGGAGTAGGTCCCTCAGGGCTCTGGCCTCAGCCGGGAGGGCGTTCCAAAGCGTAGGAGCTATCACAGAGAACGCCCTCCGGCGAGTAGATGTTAAACGGGCTGATTTGGCAGATGGAACTGCCAGCAAGTTGGCCTCTTCAGACCGCAGTGATCTCGGTGGGCAATATAGGGCGAGACGGTCCCTCAGATACGCTGGCCCCAGGCCGTGGATGGCCTTAAAGGTAAGAACCAGCACTTTGAAGGCGACCCGGTGCTCAATGGGCAGCCAGTGCAGATCCCGCAAGATGGAGTTATTCGGCAACCTGCTGGAACCCCAGACAGGAGCCGGGCGGCGGTGTTCTGCACCAGCTTGAGCTTCCGGATCGACGACATAGGCAGGCCAACGTGAGCGCGTTACAGTAGTCCAGCCTCGAGATGACCGTGGCTTGGATCACCGTGGCTAGGTCGTTCCGGGAGAGATAGGGGCCAGCCTCCTCGCCTGGCGGAGGTGGAAAAAGGCAGCCTTGCTGGCCATGGAGACCTGGGCCTCCATGGTCAGCTGGGAGTCCAGCTGGACGCCGAGGCTTTTCACTGACGGCGCTGGTTGCAGTGCCGCACCGTCCAGGGTCGGAAGCCGGGCACCCATCCCGCCCGGGTGGCCCAGCCACAAGATTTCCGTCTTCGCCGGATTCACCCTCAACCTACTGGCTCGCAGCCATCCAGTGACGGCTTCAAGGCAATGTTGGAAATTATCGGGACGGACTCCGGCCTGCCCCCCATCCTCAGAATGAGCTGAGTGTCATCGGCATACTGGTGACAGGTCAGCCCATAACTCCGCACCAGCTGTGCAAGCGGCTGCATGTAGATGTTAAATAACAGAGGGGAGAGAATGGCCCCCTGAGGGACCCCACAAATCAGTGGGGAGCCCTCGGAGACCACCCCACCCCTCCTCACACGCTGAGACCGCTGGCGGAGGAAGGAGGCCAGCCATTTAAGGGCTGTCCCCCTCACTCCGGCCATGGCCAGGCGGTGGATCAAAAGATTGTGGTCGACCGTGTCAAACGCTGCCGTGAGGTCCAATAACACGAGCAGTGCAGACCCGCCTTGGTCAAGCTGGCAGCGGAGTTGATCTGTGATGGAGACCAGGACCGTCTCCGTCCCATGCCCCGAACGGAAGCCGGACTGGAAGGGGTCAAGCCATGTTGCATCATCCAAGAAGGACTGCAACTGCTCCATTACTGCCCTCTCAACCACCTTGCCCAGGTACGAAAGATTCGACACCGGGCGGTAGTTGGAGGGAACCGCAGGGTCCAATGATGGTTTCTTCAGTAATGGAGCCACCACCGCCTCTTTCAAGCACTCTGGAAAAACCCCTTGCTCAAGGGAGCTATTAATGATCTTCAACAGAGGCCCACGTAGCCCCTCCAGGCAAGATCTAACAAGCCAGGAGGGGCACGGGTCGAGGGAGCAGGTGGTAGGACGAGCTGCAGTCACTATCTTGTCAACAGCATCTGCGTCCAGAGGCCGAAACCGGTCGAGGGTGGGCCCGGCGGAGGGCCACGGAGTCTCTAGCTCTCTCACTGTATCAACTGTGGCAGGGAGGTCCCGGCGGAGGCTCAGGATCTTGTCTGTAAAAAAGCTCTGGAAAGCACCGGCCGTGAGGGCCTGATCGCTATTGTTTGGGACAGTAGGGACCGTCGTCAAGGACCGAATCACCTTAAACAATTGAGCCGGGCGTGAGCCTGCAGACGCTATCAAGGCAGAGAAGTATTCATTTTTGGCTGCCTTGACAGCATGCTCATAAGTCTCCTTTAATAGCTTATAAGCTGATACTGAGGCTTCGTCACGGAGCTTCCGCCACTCGCGCTCAAGCCGTCTCCTCTCCCGCTTCATGGTCCTGAGGTCCCCTGTATACCAGGGGGACCGATGATTGCGGGGTCGGAGAGGGCGCCTAGGAGCGATCTCGTCGAGGGCTCTGGCTAGTGAGATGTTCCAAGCCTGGACAAGCTCCTCAACTGAGACGCTGGTAGACTCCAGATCCCTTAGAGCATTCAGGAACCTATCAGGTTCCATAAGTCTCCTTGGGCGAACAAAAATCCGTTCGGCGCCCTTGCATGGGGGAGGCGGTTGCTCGACCCGGATCCTTAGAGCACAGTGGTCCGACCATGGAACCTCTATTACGGAGGCTAGGTCCACTTGAACCCCTGCACTGAACACCAAATCGAGGGTGTGTCCGGCCGAGTGTGTGGGTCCCGAGTTACACAGGGAGAGGCCCAATGTCGCCATGGTCGAAATTAGGTCCGCGGCTGCAGATGGAACGGAGGCTGCATCGGGCGTGACATTGAAGTCCCCAGAACAATAAGCCTGGGAAACCTCAATGCCCACTCCGACACAGTCTCCAGCAGCCGCGCCAGGCTCTCCGCCGGTGCGCTAGGCGCACGGTACACCAGCAAGATCGCCAGGCTCTCCGGGGACTCCCACACTAGGCCGACACTCTCCAGCCCCGAGGTGACAAGTGCAGGGATCGCTCTAAGGTGTAATCCATCTCGGAGAGTATTGCCACCCCCCGTCCCTCGTTCCAATTCTGGTGCGTGGCAACGTAGCCAGGGGGGACCACTTCTTGGAGGCAGGTGGAGTCGCTCTCCTGTAACCAGGTCTCAGTAATACAGAACAGGTCCGCTTTGAGATCTTCACGAAACTCCCGGACAGTGGCGGTCTTGTTTCGGACAGAGCGTGTGTTAACCAGCACCAGAGTGGAAGGTGGGAAAGCTGGATGTCTACCAACAGCGTGTCTGGGGATAGGACGCAGGTCAGAACCGGTTCGAGTCCGTCTGCGACTCGAACCGGTTCTCGCCGTGGCGTTAGCATTGGGCCTGCGCCTACCGTACTCACCCTGCCCCGAGATCACTGGGATACTCAACGGACCTGCTTGACAAGAACTGGCTTGGGATTCAATTTCCGGCACACCCCGTGAAAAGGGGAAGCCAGCGAGGGGTCTCGGGCATTCGTCACCAATTGAGCTGGCAACTCCCTAGCCTCCAGCCCCCCATTCCCAACGCAAGAGACTGATGCCCGATCCTTGGCCCAAAGCCCATGCCCCTGGTGAGGCCCAGCAGGCAGCTTGCCCACTTGGCTATTGGGGTGACCCTTCGGGCCCAATGATGGAGTTAGAGGCTGGTCGGCCCGAGCCAGTTCATGGGTCTGAGCTAAACGGTTCTCCTTCCGAGAGTAACCAGCCCCCCAGAAGGTCCGTGCTCGAAAGGGTCTTTCCCGAGTCGTGTTAACCCTCGCTCTTCTACGGGGGGGCTGATCTAGTTCTCGGGTGGCTGATGAGTTCGAGGCCGGCTCCGCGCTAGCCTGAGCTGTAGTTAGGAGCAAAGGGGCAGTCTGCTGCTGGGACCCTGGATCGCAGTTAGGGCCCCCAGAGCTGCTGACTATCGTCAGATCCAAGTTGGTATCAACTACAGTCGTAGAGGGCTGAGTGGATAAAGTCAGAGAAGGCCGGCGTAGGCGACTGCCAGCTCGTCTGCGTCTCTTCCTCAGCCGTCGGCGTCTTGTCTGCCCCAGCCGGCTTCCCGGTGGATTCTTCCGACTGTTGCCCAGCAACATAGGGTACTGGGCAGTAAGCATAGCCGGCAGGTCAGGAGGAAGGCGGCCGGCACGGCGTCCGGGCCGTCCCCCAGGGGCCTTCGCTAGGACCTGGGAGATGTTCAGGGTCCTTGGCGTCCAGCCCGGGGGGCCGGGCCGCCCTAGAATGGCAGGAGGTGAAACTGTGGGCAGTGTTGTTGAGAGCTCCAGTTCAGCCGGGGGAGGGGTTATGGCCGATGACATCGGCAGGAGGGGAGGGGCTAAGGACGCCGAGCCAAGGGAGCTCGGCGCCATGTTGGAACAGGCCACCAACGCCCCTCCTGCTGGGAATGGGGGGGACTGGGCACCCAGGGCCCTCCCAGGCTCCGCACCAGCCTCACTGGAAGGGCTCTCCCCAAACTGTCTCTCCTCAACTGGGACCTCCACTCTCTTCTCAGCTATACTCTCACCGCACTCCTTTCGGGGCCCGCCAGCGCCTGATCGCGGCCTTCGCGGGGTGGTGGGCCCAGCCGAGCGTCTACCGCCAGCGCCGCAGACGCAGCAGGCCTCCACTTCTGGGCCCCCGCTAGTCCAAGCGGCCCAGGGGGGGGCTACTCCAGAGCCCCCGGGGGACCAAGGAGGGGGAGAGGCAGGCCGGCTCAGGCTCTCCTCGGCTTCACCAGGGGGCCGGGGCGAAGGCCCCAAGTCCAAATCGCAGGCCGTCCCCCACTGGCAAGAAAGTCGCCTCACCAGACGTTCAACAGCGCAGAGGGAGGAGGTGAGCTCTTCAATGGCGTCCCGCAGCCCTTGCAGATCGTCCTGGGTTCCTGGGGCTCCTTCAGGGGCTCCCTCGATCCCTCTGCCGGGGGAGGAAGTGGCAGCCTCCCACTGGATCGCCAATGGGGGGGGGGGGCGGAAGGCCCCGATGTCAATCCACACCGCTGATTACTCAACCCCAGACCCGGCCAGGGGACTGGGGACCCCGCCAGGAGGGCTCTGCCGGTGGGCCTCTTCCGCGCCTCGATCTCCCGGCTCGCCCGGATCCTGGACGCCGTCGCCGATTCTAGGCCAACCTCCAGGATGGCTTCGGCCTCCAACTGGAGGGCCTCCAAGGACGGCAAACAGCCAGCTGAGGGGTCCTCTGGGGACCAGGTGAGCCCCCTGGAGCTCCAGGGGACCTCAACCCCATCAAGGGTAGCCAACCAGGTGGAAGAGGCAGGAGGGGCTGCCCTGTGGGGGGTTTCCTCAGAGACCCAGCAGAGCTCGGCGTTTCTGCTGCTGGTCGCCGCGGCCATTTTTCTTGTCACCTGGGTGGTAAATAAATGAAATAACTGTAGCCGTGTGCTGGGTTCCGAAGCCAGTAGTGACAGCCGATTGGGAAATATGAAATATAGTTATGCTGTTGGTTCTATAAACGCGGCTAAAGACGCGGGATGAGGCTAATCTCAGAGGGTCCAGTGTTTATAAAACAAAAGGAGTCTTTCAAAAATGGGGAGAAGGGAAAGGACTTCTCCAAAACCAGAAAGAGTCCTCTGTCATGCAAATTTGTTCAAATGATGGGATTAAGGGTGCAGCCAGGAATGTGGTCACCCTGATCTTGAAAAACAACAGCTGAGTCACGTAGCCTTCCTCATATTATTTTACACATGGGGAGGGGAAAAACATGCAGGGAATGGTTTACATGGAAAGGGAGGGTTTCAGGAAAATACCACTACCAATATCTCATTACTATTTCATATGCAAGGGATGGAAAGAAAGTCCATATAATCTTGAAAAGCATCAAATCCATATGCTTTGGGGAAAGTCCATCTGTGTCTTTGGGGAAACTATAAGAGAAAAGTCCTTTTTTGCTAATAACCAGAGGAGAGTCCAAATACATGAAAATCCTTGGAAAACTATGTCTCCCAAACTGCTCAGGGCTTGCCCCTGTTGGCCTGTCTGCATCCAGCTCCGTGCACAATGAGTCCATGGCTTCAAGTCAAGTGAGGCAAGAAAACAGAGAGGTAGAAATGGCTGGAGGTCTGTTGATGCCAAATCCCAGCCTTTGGTGCTAGAGATGCCAGACCACATGTACAGGAACGTTGGAACTCCGTGCTGCAGGTCAAACCAATTAGAATGTAGATGGGCTCTTTCTGGGGCTCGCCTTCATGCATTCTGGGTTTTCCCCCCTGAGGCCAGACTTCCCCTCCCACACTCCCTGTCCCTTTCCACAAATCCTCACATGGCCAGGCCATTGGATTGGAGCTCAGCATTTCTTCAGCTCTTCTTGCAGAGGGATTGTTTCATTCTGGGAAAGTGTTTGCCAGGCTTGGGTCTTGCTGGGCTTTTGGGCTTGGGGAATCCCTGCTTTTTAGTGGCTCTCGGGTCAGTGTCTTGATGTGTTTTGCAGGAGGGACTTCTACATCCACTGGAAGCGTCCAAATGCTTGATACAGTCCAGATGAATAACAGGGACTCAGGATGCCTTATTCAGCCTGTCCAGAGGAGTAACGCTGGCTCAGTTTCTATGGTTTGTATCTTAACCATTTAAGGCTCAGCTCTTAATGTATTCTGTAGAAACAGGCAATTGCCTTGGGTGCTTCCCAGGATTCCTGCCTTTACTGCTAGAGATCTGGGCTCATTTTCTAGAGCGATACCCCACGAAATGACAGCCCCAGGAGGGAGCGCCCAGTATTCCAGACTCTGATGGACGTAAACCTTTGTGGCTTGTAGTTGTTGTTCGGATTGACTGTTGTGGGTGGCGACCCATTTGAGATTTGTTGGGAGTGCTCACAAACATGAGTGGGTCAAATGAACACAAGCTTTAATAGAAAGCCAAGAGTTATAAACATAGGTGATCTTTCAAAGGTGGCGAAAAGCCTTTGTACAGGTAAGAAATATTTCATAACTCAATATTAATTATGTGGCCCTCCACATTTGATTGTGTTTCAACTCCCTACCATTGGCTGTTATATTAACGCTTCTGGGATTTATCATTGCAGGAAAAATTGTAATGAAAAGGGCTTTTATTTTCTGATATTTTATGGTGTCGTAAAATACCTCCCCCCGCTTAGTGGTACCTAATTTATCTATTTACAGCTAAGCTGGTTTCGAACTGCTTAGGTAAACAGTGAGCAGGGTTCACAGTCTGGTGCTCATGCTGACCCGAGGCTTTGAACTGGCAACCTTTCGGTTGGTAGATTTTATAATTGGTTGTGATTTACCAGCTGTACTAAAGCCCATGCAAGTTCTGGCCTGCATTATGGCCCAGCAGGTGTCCTCTGAGCCCCCCTGGCAGCCCAGTTACACGGAAGAGGGTTAGGCACCGCCAGACATGGGCTTGATTTCCACCCCAATTCTGCCAACTAGAATTCTGCCCCAAATCAGAATGGATTTCATAGTGGAAACTCCACAATGATTTCAGTTGGCTGATGAAGATAATGTGTGCCAACTTTAATCCTGATCCATCAATCCATGTGGGAGACTTTGTGATACAAACAAGGCAACAAATGTGCATACAGTGTTTCCTCACGTCTTTGCGGTTAGCTTTAAGCGGACTTGCTGTTTTGCAGATGTTTGGGTAAATATTAATATTAATACCTTACAACGGGCCTGAGAAAGGGAGGCTGTTGTGCGGTCCGGGACTCCCTCCGCTGGCTCCGCTTGTCCTCCTGTGACTTGGAGCACTTGTTCAGCTGCTCCTTCTCCCAGACCAGGGGTGCTCACATGTTTTCAGCATGCAAGCTACTTATAAAACAACCAAGTCAAAATGTTCTACCTACCCACTACTCGGAGAGCCATAAAAGCAAAATATTTGGAAATTTATTTCAGTGAGAGCCATATAATATATTTTAAGACTGAATTCAACTAAATATGAGTATAATTAGCCCCTGAATTTATTCACGCTGACTGGCCGGGAGCACCAGGGCCGTGTCGGGAGCCTGCGGGGCGGGACTGAGCTTTCCTCTCGCCCTGCCTGCGATCTACCTAATGAGCACCCCTGTCCTAGACCATCCCCAGGGCGCCTTGCCTGCCTCCCTGGCCTCTGCAGGCTTTCCCCGCTGTGCCGCAGGACCCCGGAAATGCGGCAGCCTCCGGAGCAGGGTAAGGAAGCGCGGGTAAGAAAATCCGCAAAGTAGGGATGCTAAAATAATGTATAAATATTAAAATTAATATAGTGCCTGTACTTTGCAGATTTTCACTTATCGCAGCTGGTCCTGGAACAAAACACCCATGATAAGTGAAGGAACACTGTACATACTTGCACATTATTTTGGGTCCTGTGGTGAAGTTGGGAAGGTATCTTTAACTTTTCCTAATCAGTTTTTGAATGCCACTATTTGCACTTCTTTTCAACAGGGACCTCAAAAAAGCCGGTTCTCTTGTTCTTCATCAGCCATGTGTTCCTTGCTATGAGTTTTCTGCATCCACTGTGGTTGACATACCACCTGCCCAGCCCCAAAACCCATTGGGAGTTGCGCCTTTCCTGGCCACCGTGGTCTCTTCTCCGGGATCCCAGCCTACACCGGAGTATGTGTGTGTGTGTGGGGGGGGGGGATTTAGAAGTTGAATCACCCATTTTTTCATAAATGTTTTGTAAAGTTCGGATGTCTCTGAAAGGACACTTTAATTTTTAGTATAACTCATTAAGCAACTTTGGAAAAGCCAAGAGAACATGAAGTGCCTTGTCGTAAACAACATTTCCCAAAATGAGGGCTGAAGCACCCAAAAGATAGCTGGCTGGAGCAGTTGCCATTTAGAGTTAGTCTGATATTAAATAGAATTATTGAATCTGCAAAGTAAGCAAGCATTAAGTAATTTTGGAAAAGCCAAGAGAACATCAAGTGCTTTAAAACCCCTTTTTAATCTTTGGAGTTTTGCCCCATCATCGCCATAAGGAAGGTGGGACGACATTTAATGGGTGGGAGACTCAGCCGTCTTCAGTGTAGTTTAGAAAGGTGAGGCCCCCATTGTCAGAGAATGCAAAAGGCACTGCCGTAAACTACATTTCCCAGAATGCAATCTGCTGAGGATCCAAATGAGGGCTCCCTATAAGAGGGGGTAACCAGAGAAAGTACAAAATAGCAATAGATATTTTGTTCTTTTTACATAAAAAGAATGGGAACAAGGAGTAAGAGAAAGTCGGGAATTTTAGAGATAATATTACTAAAAAGGGGAGAGAATAGAGAAAAAGGGGAAAAAACAACCTCCAGGCCTTCCAAGGCTGAGGGTTTATTGCAGCCTCCTCAACCCCGATTGCTTCCATCCCCACATGCACCATCTTCTCCCAAACGGAGCTCTTTCAAGAGGTGACTAAACAAGGCAATGTTTTATACACCTTTGAGAGAAAACAATGCACACTTTTGAAATGGTAAGTGTGGGATGGAAAGCCAGAGCCCAGTAAATGAATGTACAGCAGCCCTGTACTTTGTGGGGGTGAGGGGCACATGACCCCTATGAAAGAGGGAAAACGTGTGCTATGCTGAAAGACTTAAGAGGTTCCCAGAGGTATTTTATAGGAACATGTAGGTCCTCTAGAAAAACTATGCCCATTGGCCAGGATACATTGACTTTAAAAATCAAACAAAATCAAAGACCTAGGTATAGGAAGTCCGCTGACCCCAAACAGGAGGACTTGAGGAGGAGGAAAGACAGGCAACCACCCAAAGTCTTGGCCAACTTAAACTGCTGCCAGGAATTATTTGAAACGGCGGGGGGTCCACCACCTCCATGGGAAACAGGTTGGGAAACATTCCCAAAGGCGCCCAATCAACTTTCTGGACGCCTGCCACAGTCCTTCCCTGTGCATGGCGGGCCACGCAACAGACACCTACTGGGCAGCCAAGCAGTTAGAGCTCTGCAGAAGATGAGGAACAATATCGATCCATTAACTCTGCTGTCACGAGGACCTCCCCCCCCAAGGGACTTCCCCTTTCTCACCCACAGATCTGTCTTTAATTGTCCTATGAGTGTTCTTTGCTAAAGGATCCAAAACGGAAGAGGTTCAGTGCATCCAATGACTTTTCATTCAGACACGATGGGGTCAGTGTTATGCATTTAATGGGGAAAGGGAATAGGGGATGAGGTAGATTGTTGCATGAGTTCCCAGCATTGCACCGTTCCTTGGTATCAAAGCAATGACTCCAGAAGTTGAGGACCAAATACTGAGCTACTGTTGAAGACTTTCATTCACCCGATCCAAAAGAAGGATCGTGATCCTGCCTTGTTTTACAAGGGACCAAAGTCTTGATCAAACCTAAGGATACACCAGAAGGAGAAGTGGCGTACCTATTAACCCACCACGCAGGGCTGCCGAACGGGACAAAAGAGATAACAAAGCAATGGTGCTGTTTAAATGGAAAACATTTATTGATTACAAAGAGTGATCTATGGGAAGTTGGGGGCGTCGAAGTCAAACACTGGAAAGCCCAAAATGGACAGGTTGGCCTTCAGGAAGACCAGCTTCTCCACCACGAGGGGGTCCAGCAAGCTCCGTTAAAGAGTCAAGACATCTCCTGCCAGGCCGAAGACCCTCTCGCTCTGGACGCTGGTTGGTGGACAGCTGAGGAACTTGCGGGCGATGTTTGCAAGATCCGGCCACTCCTGACGGGAATGGGTAGACCAGTAAGCCAAGGGATCGCTGGAGAAATCTTGAGGCTCTTCGAAGTAATGGTTAACGGAAGTCTTGGCCGAGTCTAGCATGGCCACTTGGGCCACCAAAGAAGTTCCCTCCTCTGACAGCAAGGCGAAGGCCTCCTTCATGAAAGCGTCCTGGCATGGCGTTTCCACCCTGGGTTCCTTTGGAGCTCTTTGGGTTGGTGGGACAGTGGTGTCGGAAGTGGTGGTGGCGCTGCCGCTAGGTTTGCCCTGGGAAACGGGTGTTGCGGCTTGAGCAGGGCAGTCCCCCACCCTCTGGTTGTATGCCTCCCTCACGAGCGCGATAAGCTCTGCCTTCCACCTTGGTAAGTCTTTGGGGCAAACGGTGTCCTTGATGCGAGGATCACAGAGCTGCCAACATATGAGTCTTACTCTCCATCAGCGGCTCGAGACATTTGCGGACGGCAAGGGTCAACTTCCTGACCACTTCCTGGGCCTGTGGAGTATGGAGCTCTCCCCGGACAGGGAAAGCACCATACTCTGTCCCCCGAGCGTTTCTATTAAGTGCTTTTTCAGCCGTAAGATGACAGGGAGCACTTTGCTGAGTAGGGCACTGTTGGCAGAAAGAGCGTCGGTGGCATCTTTGAAGGGCTTGAGAACGTGGACCAGCTGAGAGATGGTCAGCCACTCCTGGTTGTTTGGGAGCAGTGTGTTCACCGGGCGGCGATCGACAGCGAGACGCCATGGATGGCCCTCTGCTGCTCCACCATGCGGGCCAGCATCTTGTAGGTGGAGTTCCACCAGGTGGAAACATCCTGGAGCAACCGGTGTTCCGGTAGGCCCTCCAGCAGATGGGCGGACTTGGTGCTACGATGGAATAAGCCGGCGATTCTGTGGCAGCCCTCAATCAGGACCGTGACGTGGCTGGTGCTGTGTTCTTCAGTGCCCTTAAACCCATCTTTATGGAGTAAGTGCGCCAGGCAGGTGACAGCACTATCCACCGCCCTTATCTTGTTCTTCCCGGCGTTGGTGACCATGAACCCCAAGTTTTCAGTATGCTGCATCCAGTCCCTCATCATGTCTCGCAAGTATTTGCAGATGGTGTCAGCCTTGTAATCCTTGTCTATAACCTCCATAGCCAGCAGGGCCCAGCGATGACCAGACACGAGGCTTCCGTCCTTCTCCCACCAGTGAGTGGTGAAGGAAAGATAGGAATGGCCTCCTCCTACAGAGGACCAAATGTCAGAGGTGAAGTGGAAGTGGCTGGATAGTGCGGCACTCAGCAAGATTTTCACGCGTTCTTTGCATCCCTCGTAGAAAGAAAGAATGACGGTTCTGGAGAAATTATGGTGAGTCGGGATCTGGTACCGTGGTACCAGGAACGCCATCAATCAGCGGAAGCCCTCCCGTTCCACCAAACGGAAGGGCTGGTGGTTGAGAGCCATCATCTCTCCCAGGCACCATGTGATCTCCTTCACGGATGGCTCCTTTACCCCCGTTCTCACCCTGCCCATGGGAAAGGACCAAGCTTCCATCATAGGCTGCTTGGCGAGTGTAGGCGAGGTACTCTGGGTACTGCTGCAGGTACTTCCGGTTTCAATTGCATCAACATTCGTAGTAGGGTGATACCTCTTCATGTGCATCCTTAGGCCGCTTGTTGCAAGATGCCACAAGTCTTTCCCCCTGCTGACACTCCTGCCGCAATGCCTACAAACTGCCAAGGTGAGCTTCTGAGAATGGACTGTAAAGTAATCCCAGAGCAGGGACTTGGGCCTTCCTAAAGACGCAGAAGTAATGGGGTGGTGGTGTTATCTCCACTGGTCTAGCTGGGGGTGGGGGGAAACAATGTTGGACCCTCCCGCGAACAGGCCTCCGGATCGCTGTGATCCGAGGAAGAAGTTGATATTTTGGAAGCATATTCTGTGTTTTGTTCCGCCGACACCACCCTCACGGGGCCCTTGCCGTTCGGCGGGGCGCTGACTCCGGTATCGATCGGCGTCTATAGGTGGTTCCCAAACTCCTCCATCATCCTCCTCTTCAGACTGATCAGGTACAAGGAGGCATTTCATTTTTCATTTCAATTTATTATTTGATGAGTCACTCTCCACCAGAGTGCTCCGAGTGACTTACACAGAAATAAAACAACAAGCATATAAACAATAAATCACAGTTTAAAAGCTTTTTATTAATATTATTACATTTTATTGCGTATAAAAAAGACAAACACCAGCATTGCCATCATACAACAATCACATGAAACATGAGACGTAGAAAAGAACATTAAAGACTCCCAAATAGAAAAGCAGACAAGGCGAGGAACACTAGACATGCATTCAAACATCTCCATACCCCTTGCACTCCCCTCCCCCCCGACACCTTGATTCTTGACTTCCTAGACTATGGTGATGGTTGTTACAGTTTCATTATCTTTGCTTTATTGTGCCTCCACGGAGGCAGGTAATCTATTAGGCTTTCACTCTTTACTTCTGTTGTTGTTTCTTCCAAGAAAGTAAGAGATTATTATGTAGCATTACCACGTTGACTCTTTATACATATTTGTATTTGTTCCTTTTGATATATTCTATAAATTTACCCCAATTTGTGCTTTTTATATTGTTTGTCGATATTCTACTGCGGGCGATCCCCTTTGACAGAAGGTCCATGTTCATAATATCAAATGATTTTCCTATCCAGTCATGTCACAGTTTAAAACCTTTGAAGAGTCAAGTTTTGAGAGCTTGGGAGAATGACCGCAAATCATCTCTAATGTATGGAGGTAAGGAGTTCCACAAGGTTGGGGCAAGAACCGAAAAGGCCCTGCACCTCGTGGAGTCCAGGTGAGACTCTCTGGGACCGGGAATAGACAAAAGGTTTTCTTGAGCTGATCTTGGTGGCAGATACATGAAAGACGCTCTGAAGTATTTCGGGCTTTGACCATGAATGGCCCTAAAGGTCAGAACCAGTGTCTTATAGGTAGCCCGGTATTCTATTGGGAGCCAATGGAGATGGTGTAGTACTGGAGCTATATGATGTCTCATTGGTGTCCGAGTGAGTAGTCTGGCAGCTGCGTTTTGGACCACCTGGATCTTCCGTGTCACTGAGAGAGGAGTACCAGCATACAATGCATTACAATAATCCAGCCTTGAGGTAACTCTGCCATGGATTACCGTTGCAAGGGCTTCTGTTGGAAGGTAGGCCAGCTGCCTCGCTTGGCGGAGATGGTAAAAGGCCTGCTTACTGATGGTAGAAATCTGAGCTTCCATCGTCAACCGGGAATCCAGCAGGACACCGAGGCTCTTCACCGTGGCAGGCTGGGCTAATGGTTCACCTTCAAAGGTGGGCAGAAGGCAGGCCACTTCTAGGGGCCGACCAGGCCATAGGATTTCAGTTTTGGCAGAGTTCACCTTGAGTCTGCTCATGCGCAGCCAGCCTGTCACGGCTCCAAACACAAGGAGAAGTTGTCAGGAATTGTTGTTACCTTTTCGTGGTCAACTGTGAATACATACATTTGATATTTGCGCTTGCGCAGACAAACTTCAGAACTTTCTAGAGAAAATTCTAAAGAGCTCAGCTGAAGCCCCGCCCATCACTCCCCCACCGTATATATAGCTAGTGGGAGGGGCTTCACCCTTCAATTCTCTCTCTCCATGCTCGAGAACGCAGACACAGAGAACCTTCGTGCTCTTCTTGCTACTTAGCAATTATTAACTGGACTGATCACATATTTATCTGACCATTGGACTGCCTGACTACTCTAAATTTTTCCACACCTGACTACAGACTGTTCCTCGCTGTGAGTTTTCTCTCCAACCCTGACTTCGGACTGCTCAACGACCAATCCTTCTCTTAACGATTTTGCCATGTCAAATACTACAGGATTTAAGAGGTGCACTAGCTGCCCCAACCTCTATGATGGCCATGACTTATGTCTGGCATGTTTGGAGGGGGGGCACCTAGCTCAAAGCTGCCCCATCTGCCAGGACGTCTTCTCCCAGACGAGGACGAATCGGTCCCTGCGTTTAAAAGCAGCGCTCTATGAAAAGGTGTTGATGCCTGCTGTGCCCCCCACCACCACCAATTTTCAGAATTGATGGCCATCCAAGAGGCCCCAAGGCTCCCTCAATGGCAGCAAAGATGGCGGCCTCTCAGAAAAAGAGGGTGAAAAAGACTAAGGCAACGGCTCGCCAAGACGGCGCCCGGCCTTCTCTTCTTCGTGAGGACAGCACCCTTTTGGCGGGAATGGGCTCCCTACCTGTCCCCGTTCCTCCTGTCATGATGGCGTATCTCACCCAACATGGTGCTTGTCGGCAATCCCCCTGCGCAAGTGCAGGAGCACCCAGCCCGACCAGGCACGCCTCTGGAGGACAAGAGGGCGTCCCTTGCCATGCTGGCACTCTCTCCTGCGGCACCGCAAGAGGCCCCCGTCCTCCCAGGAGCAGTCCGCACCGCTGGCTCCGCCCCCTTCTCCTAGGGTCGGGGCGAAGGATCGCCGCGCTCGAGCCCCCTCTCGAAGCCGGGGCTCGCGCCGACACCGCCGCTATCACTCCTTTTCAGAGCGATCAAGTTCACCCTCCTCTTCCTCTCTTGAAAGGAGAACGAGGAGGAATCAGCGGCGACCTGGCAAGCTCCCTTACCAGCTGGCCTGCCGGCTCCGATACCGGCTGCTTCAGCTTCCCTGCTGCCTGCCTCAATGTGACCGATACCTGCTGCTTCCCCAGCCCCCTTGCTGACAGCATCTTCAGCTCCCCAACTGCCTTCCCTGCCAGCTATGAATCAGGGATTTTGGCAGATGAACCAACAGGGGCATTATGTGTACTTTGTCCCAGCAATCCCCCCAGCAGCGGGTCAATGGGCTCCCGCAGGGGGCTTTCATGGACCCCACTCAGCTCCCATGGCAACGAGAGGAATTTCTGCCTTACCAGCTCCCATACCGGCCCCAACTATTCCTTCTGGCATCCCCTCCACTCCAGTGATGGCCCATAGGGCTCCCATTCCTGACAACACTGCCACTTACGGGGCTGCAGCTGCCCAGGCAGCTAATGATGATATGGCATCCTCAGATACCAAAGGAGAAGGGGAACAGGAACTGAGAGACATGGAGCAGGAGTCCCATGTTTCCTCTGACTTTGCCAAATTTGTGGCAACCATGGGATGCATGGCGAAGTCCTTGGAACTCCCCGCATCGAAGGCTCTGGATGCCGTCCAAGACCCAAATTGGACCCCCGAAGAACAGGGGTCCTCCACGTCGACCTCTGTCCCTCCTTCTCCATTTCTACTTAAACTGACGTAGCTATTGGAAGTGCCTCCTTATTCAGTACAGCCTATCACAAAGATGGCGGAAGCCCTATACAGGGTGGACCTTTCCTCGGCCGATTGGGTGCTGCGGCCGCAGAAGCCCAACATGGTCGTGGTGGACGTGGTCAAGACTAAGCGTGCCAAAGCACCAGGAATGTGGTGCAGCTGGCTGGGAGTCAGCTGCATAAAATCTCTACTGACCAGAAGGTCATGAGTTCAAGGCCTGCCCGGGTCAGGGTGAGCTCTTGACCAGTTGTGTAGCTTGTTGTCTGTCTATATATGTTGTATGTCTATGGCATTGAATGTTTGCCTGTATATGTGCGTTGTGCTCCATCCTGAGTCCCCTGCGGGGTGAGAAGGGCAGAATATAAATGAAGCAAGCAGTGGACAAGGAGGGCAGGCGTATAGACACTATGGGTAAAAAAGCCCATTTATCTACCAGCATCTTTGCTCGTATGGCGCACTATGCGTCATACCCTCTTGTGGAGGCTGACTCCGTGGACAAGGTTATGTTAATTGGCCACTCTGGTAGGACACTGGTCATCCCTCATTAACGGTCCCTCTGCCCTGAGGAGGTAGGGTCTATACTTAGACGGTGACACAACTTATACTTGTTGTGTTTCTTACCCCACCTTGCTCAACCCCAAAAGGGGGGCTCAAGACAGTTTTACATGCGAGGGCGAGTCAATAAGTCCGTGACTTTTTGAATTTCCCACCTCTTAACTGAAAGGGCAACACTGCTCCTGTCAACAGGCATCAGTCAATTGACTCCTGTCCAAATTTGAACAAGCTGCGTCATTTAGTTTGTGTTTGACAGCCATTGAATTTCGTTGTGGCCGTACAAGCGCAGAAGATGCCGAATGTTCTGGATGCCCAGTTGAGGTCTCTACACCCGAAACAATTGAAAAAAATTCAATTGTGGTGTTGGCCGATCGGAGATTGAAAGTGCAAGAGATTGTGGAAGCCATAGGCATCTCACATGGCTCAGTGGTTTCAATTTTAAAGGATCACTTTCCGCAATATGGCTGCCGCGTTTGCTCACAATCGACCACAAACGCAATCGTGTGACAATTTCGCAGGAGTGTTTGGCGTTGTTCAACCGCAATATGGACAAGTTTTTGTGCCGTTTCGTAACCGTGGGCAAAATGTGGATCCACCACAACACACCAGAGGCCAAACTGCAAGGAAAACAGTGGATTTCTCGGGGTGAATCGGCACCAAAGAAGGCCAAGGTGGGTTTGTCAGCCAATTTCCTCGTGGTGGTTGTGCCAGCCGGGCTAATCTTCCCTCCCCAGGATGTCCTGAGATGAGCTGGTACACATCTTGAATTGCTCAAACCTCCTCATGCCTCAAAGGGACTGATTTTGATGCAGAAGTAATTGGATTTCCATCATATTTCTCAGACCGCCTGTTTTGGTTATTTCTTTGAGAGTGTATGATAATGAACCATCGGTTACCTTCTTTGCCTCGTCTTCATGCTTTGTGCTTTCTCCTTGATTACGCTTTACTTTTGGTTTTGGCCATGTGTTCTCTTAGGGGAACATCTTAGCTCTATGCTGCGTCATGTGGATGATCTTCACTTCATTCTGGACACGTGACGCCTATTATGATTCACCGGGACAAGCCTGTGACACGTACTGACCCCACGCTCCCCACGGATGTCAGGTGGTGTCCTTGCTAACCCTCTCCTTGTATCGGATGTCAGGAGGGCTTGCGCTTGATGCTCGTAGGGCAACGGGACTGGGGAAGTCCCCTACGTTACTCCTAGAGTTCTGGGAGGGTGCTAGTGGCCTCCTGTGTTTCCGCAACGATTGTCTTGTTCAATCATTTTGGCGACTCGTCTGTTTTACTACGTGACTGGTCTCACTTTACCTGGAGGGTTAAGGATCACTCCACTAAACCTGCGGTACCTCCACTGACTTTCTGGGGGGCTTTTTTGGGCAAGACCCCTGTGGGATAGATGCTTGGTCTACTCTGCTCATCTTCATTATGCAAAACAGGCTTGATACTTGGTGTCATAAGGCGCTTTCTTTGTCAGAGCAGCCCACTTCTCTGCAGTGGCATGACGCCTACCAGCCATATTATTAGCCTACTACCTAATAGTCTACTACCAAATGTGCGATTCACAGGGACCACGATGGGGAAATGTAGGTTGCTTACCTGTAACCGTCGTTCCCTGAGTGGTCACCTGTGAATTCGCACATCCCCGCCCATCATCCCCGCTGTTGTCATGCCTCAGTTCTTCAAGCTGCTACGTGCGGCGGAGTAAAGGATCTGAGGTGGCAGCCCCTCCCACTGGCTATATATACTCTCAAGGGGCGTGTGGGCGGAGCTACCATTTAAGTGTCTAATAAGTTTTCTAGACGATTCCGAACTGTCTGCGCAGGGTAGGTGCAGGAAATACCATATGTGCGAATTCACAGGTGACCATTCAGGGAACTACGGTTACAGGTAAGCAACCTATATTACAGAAGATACTCAAGCAATGTTGCTATGTAATAAACAATGTTTTCTAATTACTTGTATGCTACTTTTGTATATATTTTAGAGAAATTTTGGACATAATTTTATAAAGTATCAATTTTTTTTTAAAAAAAAAAGACAGTACAGGCTGAGTGTCTCCTCGGGTGGCTGAGATAGTGGCTCCATTGCTTTCAATTTATACAACTTTTATTCTATGCACAAAATTATTTTTTGAATTTGCTTAAAATCACTTTCAGGCCATGTACATAAGATGTATATCTATCTATCTATGTATATAATAAAAGTCAGTGTTTGCGGCGGGAGATGCGGAGGAATATGTGGCAGCGTTTCGATTGGTTGCCACTGTGGGATTATTTGCATAAAGGACTCTGAATTGGCCAGCCTCAGAACTCCAACATTCTAAGGCACTGGATAGAGGGGATTGGTTGCCACTGAGGGAGTATTTGCATAAAGGACTCTGCTTGGCCAGCATCCAAGAATCCAAGCCTCTTCATTCAAACAACACGATTGGTTGCCACTAAGGGAGAATTTGCAAAACCGGCTCTGATTGGCCATCTTCTAGATTCCAACATTCTAAGGCGACGTAGAGGGAAAAGGAAAGGCCTCAGGCAGGCAGTCACTGCGGCCCAAAGCAATGACGGATCAGGACCAAACTTGGCACACAGGCCCAATGGCCCACTTCACAACCTGCTGTGGTTTAGGGCAGGATGGGCCATGAATGATGGGATTTGCAGTACCTTCACCTGATTCACTTCCCAAACAACATTGTAGCCCCTAAAATCACAGACCAGGCCCAAAATTGACAGTAAGGCTTCCTTAACTTGATTTTCCTGACTAGGCCTCACCTCATGGGATATTGTTAGGCTTCCTCAACTTGATTTTCCTGACTAGGACCCCAACAATGACAGCACAAGACCAAACTTGGCACACAGACCCCCCCCCCCCCAAGATGCGCTCCACATCCTGGTGCAGTTTGAGGGAGGATGGACCATGGATGATGGGGCTTGCAGTACTTTAATTCACTTCCTTAGAACACTGGGCCACACCAATGATGAATGAGGACCAAACTTGGCACACAGAGGCCCAATGGCCCACTTTTCAACCTGGTGCGGATTAGGGCAGGATGGCCCACAAATGATGGCATTTGCAGTACCTTCACCCGATACATTTCCCACAGAACATTGTAGCCCCTAAAAATCACAGACCAGGCCCAAACTTGGCACACAGAGTACCCATGACCCACTCTACATCCTGGTGCAGTTTGGAGTGGGATGGACCATGGATGATGGGACTTGAAGTACCTTTACTCACTTTCTGAGACCACTACGACCCTCATCCAATTACCAAAAAAACCCCAAAACACTAGGCACCTAGAGCCCACATGACCCATTCTACATCCTGGTGCAGTTTCAAATAGGATGAACCATGGATGATGGGCCTTGAAATACTTCCACTCACTTCCAGAGACCACTGCAACCCTCATCCAATGACTGATCAAGACCAAACTTAGCATACAGAGCCCTCATGACCCACTCTACATCCTGGTGCAGTTTGAAGGAGGATGGACCATGGATGATGGGACTTGAAGTACCTTCACTCTCTTCCTGAGACCACTGCGATCCTCATCCAATCACTGATCAAGACTAAACTTGGCACACATAACCGCTATGACCCCCTTTCTGTCCTGCTGAGGTTTGGGGGGGGGGGACAGACAACGGATTATGACATTTGTAGTACTATCACACCCTTCGGTTCCCACAGACCTCTGTGGTCCCCAACAAAGACTGATAAAGACCAAACTTGCCACACTGAGCTCCCATGATCCACTCTATATCCTACTGCAGTTTGAAGGAGGGGAGACCACAGATGACGGGACTTGAAGTACCTTCACTCATCTTCCGAGACCGCTGCGACCCTCATCCAATGAATGATCAAGACCAAACGTGGCACACAGAGCCCCCATGACCCACTCTACATCCTGGTGCTGTTTGGAGGGGGATGGATCATGGCCGATGGGACTTGCAGTACCTTCACTAACTTCCTGAGACCACTGCAAGCCACGTAAATATCTGATAAGGACCAACCTTGGCACACAATGCCTTTCTCAAATAACCCGGGCACCGCCAGGTCCCCAAGCTAGTGTATATAATAAAAGTCAGTGTTTGCGGAGGGCCGGAGGTGCGGGGGAATATGTGGCAGCATTTCGATTGGTTGCCACTGTGGGATTATTTGCATAAAGGACTCTGATTGGCCAGCCTCAGAACTCCAACATTCTAAGGCACCAGACAGAGGGGATTGGATGCCACTGAGGGAGTATTTGCATAAAGGACTCTGATTGGCCAGCATCCAAGAACCCAAACTCTACATTCAAACAACATGCTTGGTTGCCACTGAAGGAGAATTTGCAAAACCGGCTCTGGTTGGCCAGCATTCCTACATCCCAAATCTCCACTCACCTCCTGAGAACGCTGCCAGAGAGGGTAAAAGAAAGGGCCTGACTGAATTAACAGTACGCCTTCCTTAACTGGATTTTTGCAGACTAGGCCTCAGTTACTACATAAAGGGCCTGAAAGGGCCTGGCTGAATTAACAGTAAGGCTTTCTAAACTTTATTTTCTGGACTAGGCCTCAGTTACTGGGCTACTATGTAAGGCTTCCTTAACTTGATACTCCAGATTAGGCCGCCGATCATGGGATCCTGTCTATGGCCTGAATTGACAGTAACACTTCCTCAACTAGATTATCATGACTATGCCAAAGTTACTGGGATACTGTGTAAGGACTGAAATAACAGTAAGGCTTCCTAAATTTGATTTCCTGACTAGGCCTCAGTTTCTGTGATACTGTGTCAAGACAGATCCACATTTACTGTATGTATCATGCTGTGTAGATACAAGGGACATATCCCTTTAAGAGACGCCATCTTGGTTTGGGCAGTTAGCCAGTTGACAGTTGTTTCCGTTGGAAGTGGAATGTTCAGGACCTTCACCCAATGCACTTCACAAAAAACACTGTTACCCCTACAAATCACAGACTAGGCCCAAAATTGACAATAAGGCTTCATTAACTTGATTTTCCTGACTAGGCCTCAGCTCATGGGACATGGTGTATGGCCTGAATTGACAGTAACCAACCTTGGCACACAGAGCCCCTATGACCCACGCTACATTCTACTGCAGTTTGGAGGAAGGTGGGCCATGGGTTATGGGATTTGTAGTACTTTCAAACCCTTCATTCCCCACAGACCATTGCAGCCCTGAACCAAGACCGATAAAAACAAAACTTGGCACGCATTGCCCCCATGACCCACACTCCATCCTACTGCAGTTTAGAGGAGGGCGGACCATAGATGATGGGATTTCAAGTACCTCCACTCACTTCCCGAGCCCGCTGCAACCCTCATCCAGTGCATGATCATGACCACACTTGGCACACAGAACCCCCATGATCCACTTTACATCCTGGTGCAGTTTGGAGGAAGATGGACCACAGATGATGGGACTCCCAGCACCTTCCCTCACTTCCCGAGACCACTGCAAGCCACATAAACAACTGATAAAGACCAACCTTGGCCCAAAATGCTTTTCTCAAATAACCCGGGCAGTGCCAGGTCCCCAAGCTAGTAGAAGATAAATTAATTTTATGTTTGGTCTTGGGTCAATCTCCAAAGTTTGTCACCATGCATGCACGTACAAATATGGGTATTCTAACATTTTGGAGGGGGGAGGATGCACAATCCAAAAGACTTCCAGTCCAAACATTTTGGTGCACTTTATTCACTAGCCCTATCCTCTAAATCAGGGGTGCCCACACTTTTTCATCATGCGAGCTACTATATAAACAAGTTGAAAAGATCACCATACTGCAGTCTTCCATCCGCGCGGGGCTTCTTTCTTGCCTGCCCACGAACTCTCCGCTGCGCGCACCCGGGAAGGGGATCCTCCTTGCCTGCCTGCGCGCGCTCTCTCTTAATGTCTTCGTTGCCTTCCTCCTTCCGCTGCGTGCTTTCACGAAGCAGGAAGTCCCCATCCCATCCTGCTTCTTGCGTGCACAGGAGGCCCCTCTCACGCACGCAGCAGGAGGGTATTTATGTCACCACACCGTGCGTGGCAAGATGAGCACCAGGGTCCACCCACTAAAGCCTCATTTTGGCAAAAGAAGCCCCGCGAAGGCGGCGGCGGGAGCGCACGTGCGCGCATGGTAGGAGCGCACCATCCGGCTGGTGAGGCCCAAAGATCACCTGGAAGAGGGCCGAAGATCACCTAGGTGCTCCCGATCACCATAATGAGCACCCCTGCTCTAAATTGTTGTTGCACAAATCTGCCCACCTGTGACAATACAATTGAATTTTATTATTGGTTGCTGGTTTGATGCCTGTTTTTATATACTGTTATAATATTTATTTTGTTTTATACTGTTATGCATTTTAATGTGCTATATTTTAATTGTATCGATCGGGCTTGGCCCCAGGTAAGCCGTCCTGAGTTCCTTTGAGGAAATGGAGATGGGGTACAAAAAATAAAGTTATTATTATTACGCAACCTATAATTAATGAGATAATGTTTGTTTTAAAAGACTGAATAGTAGAAGTTAATTCCTTTAAAAAGAACTGTCAGCTTAAAATCTTGTTTTGTCGGAAAATGGAAGTCTCCATCATGTGCCTTAGTTGGGATATGAAATAAATGCCAACAAAGCCATGATTTTTGGGGTGTTTGTGTGTTTTTACTCTGCTGTTCCAGGATGTGAGAAGCCTTATGCCCCCCCCCCCCCCAACCAGGAGAGAATACCACTGTTTCAGGTTGGGTTCACTCAACTTTTGGGCTGAGAAAAACTGCAAGGACATCTTTGGCTCCATTATTCTATATTTATTCTTTAATAATTCAGAGTTTTATGACTGCAAATATCTATCTATTGGGGTGATAGGGCGGGACAATAATAATTTTTATTATCATTATAATTATTATCTACACGCATATATACAGTGGATCCTCCTTACTTAGGGGCTTTTTGACTTACAAACTGTTGCTCATCCGATTTTTTGATTCGATATGTGAGCCAGATCAGAGTTACGAACCCCTTTCAAACTGGCCACACTTTAACTGGAGTGGCTCAGTGCTATGGAATCAATGGAGTTGTAGTTTTACAAGATCTCTAGCCTTCATAGCCAGAGTGCCAGTGCCTAATCAAACTAAGACTCCTGGGATTCCATGGCAGTTAGGAATTGAAGACCATCCTCCAGGAAATAAGGCCCAACTGCTCACTGGAGGGAAGCGTATTAGAGGCAAAGATGAAGGACTTTGGCCACATCATGAGAAGAGAGGAAAGCTTGGAGAAGACAGTGACGCTGGGAAAATGGAAGGAAAAAGGAAGAGGGGCCGACCAAGGGCAAGATGCATGGATGGTATCCTTGAAGAGACTGGCTTGACCCTGAAGGAGACCCTGGGGGTGGCCACGGCCGACAGGGAACTCTGGCGTGGGCTGGTCCATGAGGTCACGAAGAGTCGCAAGTGACTGAACAAGGTAACCTACTAGTGTTACTCTGGGATTTCTAGTAGAGGGGAAGTAGTGCTAAGCAAAGGAGTAAGATGGATCCCAAGCTGTCTCTAAACCCAATTCTAGGAAATTCACTATAGCTCTTCTACCTAGGAGATCCTGGGAACTGTAGTCCAGAACCCCTAACCCATGATTCCCCTTCTCTTCTTTGGGGATGATGGAGCAGAGGATTCAGGTGGGGAAATGCTGCACAGAAGAGGTTCAGGGGCAGCACAAGAAGATCCCGCTCAGGTCTTGGGGCTATTCTACATTTTTATCAATGACTTGGACAAGGAATAGAAAGCAGACTTATATCAAATCTGCAGGTGACACCAAATTGAGAGGAATTTATTTATTTACTCACAGTATTTATATTAATAATAATAATACACTTTATTTATATTCCGCTCTTCTCACCCCGAAGGGGACTCAGAGCGGATTACATCACACATATGGCAGACAATCCCTGCCGGAAGACGTACAGATACAATACAACACATACAATTTTTGAAGGATTTCTTCTGGTTGTGTCACAGGGTGCGTCATTACGTCACAAGGGGGTGCTGTTGCTTCATCCTCATGACGGGGGGCCTCTGTTTCACTTGCATTCCACCTTCCGACCTTTATTTATCCAGGTGTTGTAAAGTCCTTACTGAAAAGAATCCTTCCCCGCTTTTGGCAGGTTCCCAGTTCATCTAATCACAGCTGTTTTCGAACTGCTGGGTGAACAGTGGACAGGGCTCACAGCTGGGTGTCCAAGCCAGCTCGGTAATTGAATTTGCAACCTTCAGATTGCAAGCACAGCTATTCTTACCACTGTGCTATCTCTCCGGCCCCTATCTCTTCCGCCCTTCTCACCCCGCAGGGGACTCGGGGCCAAATACAATGTACACATACATGGCAAACATTCAATGCTGTTGCTTCACCATCCATCTGCGACACTGATGAAGTACTTTCCGCATTCCCTGCATGCTTTTGCTGGAGATTTTTATGGCCTCGTAAATTTGTTAAATTAGCCTCCCCACACATAGGTGGGCCGGAGAGAAGGTTGCAAGTTCGATTCCCGAGCTGGCTTGGACACCCAGTTGTGAGTCCTGTCCACTGTTCACCCAGCAGTTCGAAAACAGCCCAGCTGTGAATAGATGAACTGGGAACCGCCTAAAGCGGGGGAGGATTCTTTTCAGTAAGGACTCTACAACGTCTGAATAAATAAAGATCGGCTGTCGGAAGGGGAATGCAAGGGAAACAGGCCCTCCACCATGATGAAGCAACAGCACCCCCTTGTGACATAATGACGCACCCTGTGACACAGCCAGAAGAAAAAAAAAGCCTTCATAATTGTGTTGTATTGTAACTATGTCTTCTGGCAGGGATTGTCTGCCGTATGTGTGATGTAATCCGCTCTGAGTCCCCTTTGGGATGAGAAGAGCGGAATATAAATAAAGTATTATTATGTATTATTATTACCTACATTTCCTACTTGACAGATGCAACTGTCTTTCGGGTTGCAGAGGTCGACAACAAGCTACACAATTGGCCGGAAGCTCACTGACCGGGGCTGGTTTCAAACTCATGAAAACGTATTGACTCGAGTATAAGCCAAGGGTGAAAAATGCAGCAACTCTTGGTACATTTCAAAATAAAAATAGATATCAATAAAATTACATTAATTGAAGAATATTTATATAAGACTGTAATTTAAAATAAGAGTGTCCAGCTCTGATTAAACCATTATTCTAACCTCCTTCAATGTAAATGTGCTTACTTACCTGTCCCTCCAATAATAATACCAAGAGTAAAATAATAAATTTAATAAAACTAATAGAATAAAATAATGTAAATGTAATAATATTAGAGTAAAATAATAAATGTAATAACCTTGACTCAAGTATAAGCCGAGGGGATTTTTTTCAGCCTAAAAGGGGGGCTAAAAAACTAGGCATATACTCAAGTATATACAGTAAATTAAGATTATTATTATCCTAATTGTCAGTCACTCATGTCTGAGTAAGATGACCTTCCAAGTGTAGGGTCTTGGGTCTGTATATATACAGAGAGAAAGAGAGCCAATGAAGCTCTAGTGGGGTGTTGTTAACCCTTCCTTATGCTAGCTAGACCAAGCTATATTTGTAAGCCTTCCTTCCTTCCCTCCTTCCTCCCTCCCCTCCCTCCCTCCTTCCCTTCCTCCTTCCCTCCTCCTCTCCTTCCTTCTTCCTCACTCCCTTCCTCCCTCTCCCTCCCCCCCCTCCCTCCCTCGCTCCCTCAGCCCGTTCTTCACTAGGAGTCGTTTGGAAGGGAAAGGGGTCATATTGCCGCGCCCCCTGCTGGCGGAGCCTGGGAACTGCACCCTGCAACTAAAGCAGGAGGGCAGAGAGAGAGAGAGAACGAGGCGCTTTCTTCTTTGAAACGCGGTTCTGATTGGCTCCCCGTTTGGCGCGCGCTGCAACAGAAGCCGAGGCTATAAAAGCGGCTGCGGAGGAGGGCGCGCGGCTCAGTCTGTCAAGGCAACGGTCATGGAGGCTGAGGCGCTGGGAGAGGAGGAGGAGGAGGGAGGGGAAGAGCAGGCCCCGCCTCAGGAAGCCAGCCCTTGGGATAAGGGAGGAGATGCTGACCCTGAGGACAACAGTGCTGGACAGGAGGAAGACCCTGGAGGGGAGGGAGGAGACCATGAGACGGGCAGTGAGGGGGCTGAAAGTCATGAAAGTGAAGGAGACAGCAGCAGTGGGACCACTGAGGATGAGGGTTATGTTGGAGAAAATGCCCTTACTTACTTAAGCAGTCATGATGGAGATGAGGCCCAAAGTGATGAGGAGGAAGACCAGGGTGCCAGGCTTGATTCTCTGTGGGTGAAGGTAAACAAATTGGAGCAGAAAGTATTCTCACTGCAGGACCTCTCATGGGAGGAGGTGAAGGGCTTGGTGAACGAGGCACAATCTTTGAGGATGGATTACCATGATATCAGTCATGACATGGAAGAAGCCCTAAGGGACTCTGTGTTGAGCTTGTGGTTTGTCCTGCACCATACCTCATTGGAGGCGGTGACTGCCCTTCAGGAAGCCTTGGGCCAATTCTCAGCAGAGGAGTCATCCGTTTTGGAAGTGGAGTCTGGCTCCCTCGAGGGCTTCCTCCAGGCCGCCCGGAGCAAAGGCACACTGGGGAAGCTGAATGACATTCATTACTCATTGTGTACTCTGGAGAATGGCCGTCTGCTGCCAATGGTCCCACCGAAGGAGATGGATGCCGTAAAAGAAGAAGTGGATTCCTGGTGCGCTGCACTGCTGCGTTTCCTACCGAAGGAGGGGCAGGAGAAGACAGATACCCTGCAAGAGAAGGTGGACGCTGTGCCGGGAATCTCTCCAGAGCAGGCAGGTGCATTGAAGTCTAAGATGGATGCCCTTCAGGAACAGATGGGTGCCCTGAAAGAGATGATGGCCTTGCTGGCAGAGGCATATAAGCTTTACTGCAAATTGTGGCCAGGCTGCAAAATAGAAAAGAAGACTTCCTGGGAGAAGACACGTGATCTTGCCATTACCCTGAAGGTTCACCTGCAAGCTCTCCCACAGGAAGAAGGAACTTTTCTGTGGGAGAACGTGGCAGACTTTGAGGCCATCCTTCATGATACACCTTTGGAGAAACTGATGGTGCTGGAAGAGAAACTGAATGTGTGTTTTAGGAAGTTGCGTGTGTTGCAGAATAAGCCAGGGGAGCCCTTGGAGAAAGAGCTGGAATTCCTGAGGGAGAAATTGCAATCCCTGGAGGATTCATCTCGTAGAGAGCTGGACAAGCTGCAGGAAGAGCTGGATGAACGACAAAAAGAGCTAGATTTCCTGCAGAGATGTCTAAGTTTGCCATTTCCTGAAAGCACGACAACTGCTATGGCAACCGTCCTGCAGAGCAAGGTGAATACTTTGCACGAGAAGATGGATGCCCTGCTCAAGGCGGATGCCCCCCTCGTGGCGAATGATGAAGAGAGGTAAGTGGACAGAATACCAGTCTTGTTTACAAGGTGAAATGTGTTAGGGAAATCTCCAAAATAGCAGTGCATCCAAAAATACAAACAGGATACTTCCTTGAGCAGTCAGCTCACAGCAAGCGGAAGGTGAAGTGTTGTGGCTGTAAAATAATTCTTCAGCTTAGGATTCAGCATTCAATCTTTCAAGTTTCAAAAGGTTTGTTTAAAAATAAATATAAGAATGAAATTTCTTATTTATTTAATTATTTATTTATTTACAGTATTTGTATTCTGCCCTTCTCACCCCGCAGGAAACTCAGGGGGGATTACACTGCACATATACATGGTAAACGTTCAATGCTATTTAGGCAAACATATATAGACAGACACAGAGGCATTTTAACATTCCCGCTTTCTGGCTTCATGAGGGAATGCTCGATTCCGGCCGCTTCACCGTTCACTTGTGACACCGAGTTCTTGATGGAGTACTTCCTCATTCTTAGGCACGCTTCTGGAAGGTTTAATGGTGTTGTAAATTACTTAAGTTAGCCTCCCCGCATAAAGCGGTATCTAAATTTCCTACTGGACAGATGCAACTGTCTTTCGGGCTGCATAGGTCAACAGCAAGCTAGACTATTGGTCGAGTAGTAATTTAATGCATCTGGCTAATAACTAGCTGTGCCATAGCCCGGTCCTGACAAAAAAGAATTGGGCCTTCGCTTCTCTGTAACTCCATTACTTCTAAGCTTCAAAAACAAGAGGAGAAAACCCTCCAAACACGACCTTTTTTTCAATCACACAGAGTAGAGAGAGGTCTGATTGCAGAAGTGAGACGGCATGGTCTTAAAGGCATGCAACCTAAGGAATATCCCTTCTCCATCCCCAATCAGGATGGGAAGAGAAAGAGAGGGAGAGAACAAATAGACACATGTCAACTGACATTCAGGAGCAGGCAGGGGATTCCCTCGGCCTAGTCTAATGCTCTCCAGTTGCTCCTGACTGAGGACTGCAGACTTGAGCAGTGTGAGGCTGACTTCCAACAAAATGAAGTACTCATATCTGATCATAACAGTTTCCTGTTTCAGATATGATGAAGTTCTCCATTGTCTTGTGGCGATTTCATATTCCACTTTCTGAGGCTGGATCTACACTACCATATAATCCAAATTATGAAAGCGGACACTCCATATTAAAGGAGAAATTGAAACTTTAACAGGAGAAATGTCAGAGAGAGGTGATGCATTAGAATAGAAAGGGAATAGCAGGGGCAGCTTGCCAGCAGCAGCAGCAGCAGCAGCAGCAACACAAGAAATTCTGTTCTGTAATAATCATGTTTCGTTGTTTCCCACTGATGCTAAGATGTTTTACTGCTGCAGTGAGCCAGACAGCAAGAATGGCTGAAAGTGTCAGAAAGAAGCAGACAAGAGATTGGCATTTGAATTGGGATGAGATCTAAGTTAAAAGTCATGATTTGCAAATGATTATTGTTCCCAAAAATCATTTACAAAAAGAAAATGAAGGAATAAAGGAGAAATTGACACTTTAACAGGAGAAATGTCAGAGAGAGGTGATGCATTAGAATAGAAAGGGAATAGCAGGGGCAGCTTGCAAGTGATTGGTTAGCAAATAAAGTACTTGGCAGGCCACCAGGTGAAAAGTAACAATTTGGGAACACTTTGCTCATAAAGCCATAACATAGAACAATGATGGAAATTCATGCTGCGCCACAGTCATTAACAAATAGGATCCAGAGGCTAGAATGCTTTGTTTAATTGGATAGAGTAAAATGGTTTCATGAATGCTAGCCAATGCCAATGCATGAAGAAGGGTGGGACTGAAATATTGCCACCATTGCTTGTATAAAACCTGTCTGCTGTGGAAGTTCTGGGCTCTGTCCTCAAACAGCTTGTTCTGTAAAGAGGGGGCAGACCCCGTCAGCTGATGTGCTTCAAATAAAGGCTGGTTTCATTGAACTGCAGTAAATTGTCTCGCCTTCAGTCCTTGCGCTCGCTAGAAACAAGCAGCCAGGCAAAAGGTATTGCCTTGGGAGTTTTGGGACTCCAGATACCCGCTACAATATTATCTGTGTTGAATTGCCGTATCCAGTTCAAAGCAGAAAATCTGGATTTTATATGGCAGTGTAGATGGGGCCTGAAAAAGCTCCGATTTTGTCTAGTTTTTTTATTTCTCCAAAAGCAAAATTGAAGCTGAATGCCACTGTGTTGTTGAAGGCTTTCATGGCCAGAATCACTGGGTTGTTGTGAGTTTTCAGGGCTGTATGGCCATGTTCGAGAAGCATTCTCTCCTGACGTTTTGCCCACATCTATGACAGGCATCCTCAGAGGTCTCCTTCACCAATCCACGGCATCAGAAGGGATGAGCAGCCAACTTTGCAGAGCCCTTGCATTCAGCCTCCTGGCGTGACATCAGTGGCAGCAACCACAGGGGACGTCCAGCCTCCGCAACAGCCCGGTAAGCCTAGAACGAAGGGTTGGACAAATGGATGCATGGACCTGCGTGTTGCTTTTTGTACTTACGGTGCACTGGGCAGCCCTTTCCCACTTTTCGCAGGGTCATGTTGATACTGGTCAGGGGAAGCCCATGAGGTGGAAGGCAGGCCAAGGGTCGCAGCTCTGAGTGAGCAGTTTGTTTATTATTTGCAGAAGGGGACTCAGGGCAGTCCACAGTGTTGGCAACAATTCAATGCATTCTGGGTTCTCCCCCTGAGGCCAGACTCCCCCTCCCACACTCCCTTTCTCTTTCCACACATCCTCACATGGCCAGGCCATTGAATTGGAGCTCAGCATTTATTCAGCTCTTCTTGCAGAGGGATTGTTTCATTCTGGGAAAGTGTTTGCCAGGCTTGGGTCTTGCTGGGCTTTTGGGCTTGGGGAATCCCTGCTTTTTAGTGGCTCCCAGCTCAGTGTCTTGATGCGTTTTGCAGGAGGGACTTCTCCATCCACTGGAAGCATCCAAATGCTTGATACAGTCCAGATGAATAACGGGGACTCAGGATGCCTTATTCAGCCTGTCCAGAGGAGTAACGCTGGCTCAGTTTCTATGGTTTGTATCTTCACCATTTAAGGCTCAGCTGTTAATGTATTCTGTAGAAACAGGCCATTGCCTTCGGTGCTTCCCAGGATTCCTGCCTTTACTGCTAGAGATCTGGGCTCATTCTCTAGAGCAGTGTTTCCCAACCTTTTTTGAGCCCGGGCACACTTTTTACATTTGCAAAATCCTGGGGTACACCACCAACCAAAATGACACTCTAACACAGTAATATATATAGTTAACATGTTTTTAAAATGTATTTATACACTCAGTGTGAAACCTGGGCCTGTTTCGCTGAACTCAACATAGATATCCTGGCAGGAATGGCAGAAATACACAAACTTCCCACGCAGAACTCCCATAACCAAGAGAAAATGCTATAAGAGTTTGGTTGGCATTGACCTTGAGTTTTGGAGTTGTAGTTCGCCTATATCCAGAGAGCACTGTGGACTCAAACATTCTTGGATCAGGACCAAACTTGGCATGAATACTCAATATGCCCAAATATGAATGCAGATGGAGTTCAGGGGAAATAGACCTTGACATTTGGGAGTTGTAGTTGCTGGGATTTATAGTTCCCTATAATCAAAGAGCATTCTGAACCCCACCAATGACAAAACTGGGCCAAACTTCCCACACAGAACCCCCAGGAGGGAAGAGGAGGTCTCTACTTGGGGAGGCGAGCCTTCCCAATGCATGGAGAGGGAGAGACTAAGTAGAGAACGGGTGTGGATGGGGTGGGGGTGTTTGTAATTTTGTGCCTTTATCGAGGTAGGTTTCTTAGGGTTTTTATACTTCAACACACTAGACTCCCCCTGGGAAATTCCAATTTTCCATGGCACACCTGATGATCGCTCACGGCACACCAGTGTGCCCCGGCACACTGGTTAGGAAACACTGCTCTAGAGCGATACCCCACGAAATGACAGCCCCAGGAGGGAGCGCCCAGTATTCCAGACTCTGATGGACGTAAACAGGGCCGGCCCCGCCCATTCCGCTGCCTACGGGGTCGCGTAGGGCGACGGTACCTGGGAGGGGTGTTATGAACTAGGAGGGGCGCCGCCGCGCCAGCCGCCCCACCCTGCCGCTGCGCTCCGCAGCCAGGTGCTCTGCTGCCGCTGGCGTGCGCGCGGCGGGACGCCCTTGCGCGGCCAGGTAGGACGCCACCGCAAATGCGCGGCTGGGCCGGACGCCACCGCGCGTGCGCGCCACGGCGCGGGTTGCACTTGCGCGGCTGCACAGAACGCCACCGCGCATGCGCGGTGGCGCGGGACATCGCCATGCGTGTGCGCTACCGCGCGGGGCACACTCACATGGCCGCACAGGATGCCGCTGCGCATGCGCGAGGGTGTCCAGGAGCCACGGGGGGGGGGGCGCCAATATAAGGTTTGCCTACCCCCCCGGGAGAGGTGAGGCGTAAACCTTTGTGGCTTGTAGTTGTTGTTCAGATTGACTGTTGTGGGTGGCGACCCATTTGAGATTTTTTGGGAGTGCTCACAAACATGAGTGAGTCAAATGAACACAAGCAACAATAGAAAGCCAAGAGTTATAAACATAGGTGATCTTTCGAAGGTGGCAAAAAGCCTTTGTACAGGTAAGAAATATTGCATAAATCAATATTAATTATGTGGCCCTCCACATTTGGCTGTGTTTCAACTCCCTATCATTGGCTGTTATATCAATGCTTCTGGGATTTATCATTGCAGCAAAAATTCTGATCAGAAGGGCTGTTATTTTCTGATATTTTTATGGTGTCTTACAATACCTCCCCCCGCTTAGTGGTATCTAATTTATCTATTTACAGCTAAGCTGTTTTTGAACTGCTTAGGTAAACAGTGAGCAGGGCTCACGGTCAGGTGCTCATGCCGACCTGGGGCTTTGAACTGGCAACCTTTCGGTTGGTAGATCTTATAATTTGTGGTGATTTACCAGCTGTACTAAAGCCCATGCAAGTTCTGGCCTGCATTATGGCCCAGCAGGTGTCCTCTGAGCCCCCCTGGCAGCCCAGTTACACTGAAGAGGGTTAGGCACCGCCAGGCATGGGCTTGATTTCCACCCCAATTCTGCCAACTAGAACTCTGCCCCAAAACAGAATGGATTTCATAGTGGAAACTCCAAATGATTTCAGTTGAGTGATGAAGATAATGTTTGCCAACTTAAATCCTGATCCATCAAGCCATGTGGGAGACTTTGTGGTACAAACAAGCCAACAAACGTGCATACAGTATTCCCTTGCTTCTTTGCGGTTTGCTTTATGCGGACTTGCTGTTTTGCAGATGTTTGGGTAAATATTAATATTAATACATTACAACGGGCCTCAGAAAGGGAGGCTGGTGTGCAGTCCGGGACTCCCTCCGCTGGCTCCGCTTGCCCTCCTGTGACTTGGAGCACTTGTGCAGCTGCTCCTTCTCCCAGACCATCCCCAGGGCGCCTTGCCTGCCTCCCTGGCCTCTGCAGACCCCGGCAGAGCCTCCAGAGCCACACAGGCAGCAGGAGGCCAGGGAGGCAGGCCTTTCCCGTTGTGCCTCAGGACCCTGGAAGTGCGGCAGCCTCTGGAGGCGCGTAAGGAAGCGCTGGTAAGAAAATCCGCAAGGTAGGGACGCTACAATAATGTATAAATATTGAAATTAATATAGTGCCTCTACTTCGCAGATTTTCACTTATTGCAGGCAGTCCTGGAATGAAACACCCACAATAAGTGAGGGAACACTGTACATACTTGAACATTATTTTGGGTCCTGTGGTGAAGTTCCTAATCAGTTTTGAATGCCACTATTTGCACTTCTTTTCAACAGGGACCTCAAAAAAGCCGGCTGCCTCGTTTTTCATCAGCCATGTGTTCCTTGCTATGAGCTTTCTGTATCCACTGTGGTTGGCATGCCACCTGCCCAGCCCCAAATCCCATTGGGAGTGGCATCTTTTCCGCCCACCCTGGTCTCTTCTCCGGGATCCCAGCCTACACCGGAGTATGTGTGTGTGTGTGGGGGGATTTAGAAATTGAATCACCAATTTATTCATAAATGTCCTGTAAAGTTCAGATGTCTCCCAAAGGACAGTTTAAGTTTTAGTAGAACTCATTAAGCAACTTTTGAATAGCCAAGAGAACATGAAGTGCCTTGCCGTAAACTACATTTCCCAAAATGAGGACTGAAGGACCCAAAGCATAGCTGGCTGGAGCAGTTGCCATTTAGAGTTAGTCTAATATTACATAGAATTATTGAATCTGCAAAGTAAGCAAGCATTAAGTAATTTTGGAAAAGCCAAGAGAACATAAAGTGCTTCAAAACCCCTTTTTAAACTTTGGAGTTTTGCCCCGTCATCACCATAAGGAAGGTGGGACTTCATTCAATGGGTGGGAGACTCAGCCGTCTTCAGTGTAGTTTAGGAAGGTGAGGCCCCCCTTGGCAGAGAATGCAAAAGGCACTGCCATGAACTACATTTCCCAGAATGTAATCTGCGCAGGATCCAAATGAGGGCTCCCTATAAGAGGGAGTAACCAGAGAAAGCACGAAATAGCAATAGATATTTTGCTCTTGTTACATAAAAAGAGTGGGGGACAATGAGTAAGAGAAAGTCAGGAATTTTAGAGATAATATTACTAAAAAGGGGAGAGAAAAGAGAAAAAAAGGGGGGGGGGGGAACAACCTCCAGGTCTTCCCAGGTTGAGGGTTTATTGCAGCCTCGTCAACCCCGATTGCTTCCATCCCCACATGCACCATCTTCTCCCAAATGAAGCTCTTCAAGAGGTGACTAAAGGCCATGTTTTATACACCTTTGAGAGAAAACAATGCACACTTTTGAAATGGTAAGTGTGGAATGGAAAGTCAGAGCCCAGTAAATTGATGTTCAGCAGCCCTGTACTTTGTGGGGGTTGGGGGCACACAACCCCTATGGAAGAGGGAAAACATGTGCTATGCTGAAGGACTTAAGAGGTTCCCAGAGTATTTTATAGGAACATATAGGTCCTCTAGAAAAACTATGCCCATTGGCCAGGATACCTTGAGGTTAAAAATCAAGCAAAATCAAAGACCTAGGTATACGAATGTCCATCTCTTCGGGGGGAAACTGGACTTTAAAAATCAAATGAAATCAAAAACGTACGTATAGGAAATGTCCATCTTTTCGTAAACAACTGTGGACTTTAAAAATCAAACAAAATCAAAATCCTAGGTATAGGAAGTCTGCTGACCCCAAACAGGAGGACTTGAGGAGGAGGAAAGACAGGCAACCACCCAAAGTCTTGGCCAACTTAAACTGCTGCCAGGAATTACAAAACGCTGGGCGGCAACATCAAAGTCCACCTCACAAAGGCAAGCTAGGAATATTTTGTTGGTATTCGGAACTGGGGCCATTATAAACAGGGACAGCCAGGGGCATTCGTATTGTGCCGCTGGCGGAAAGGCTTCTACCGCTTAATGGCACTTGCATTCCCCTTCAACACAATCCCCAACTGCACCATCTTCTCCCAAACGAGGGAATCTTGAGCTCAGCTCTTTCAAGAGGTCACTAAACAAGTGAAGTTTTTGTCCGAAGCGTTTACTTTGAAAAAATTGGAGTGATCACAGCAGGCCGACCACCTCCTCCAAAAATGCGGTCCACTGAACATATGAAGTCTGTTCTGAACTGGGGAAGTCACCTCTCCCTGCATTTGATTATTTGTTGCATGGCGGGCCACCGCCCCCGGGTCTACCACCTCCATGTGCAGGAAACAGGTTGCGACTACATATTCCCTAGTCAGAGGTCTGCCCGATCAACTTTTGGTAGCTCACTCTGCGCCTGCCACGGTCCTTCCATTGTGTGATTGTGTTGATTGATTATTAGATTGGATTATTTGATTTTTAATCACCCCTACAATTCCCTGCTGCACTGGCCGCTAGCCCGCCCTGTGGATGGCGGGACTTTCAGACCCAGGCAGGAGGTATTGACAAAAAATAACAATACTGGACTCTTTCGTGGCCCTGTAATTGGCATCACGGTCCTCCCCGACTACGTCGTCCAAAGCGACCTAAACCGCTGCCAGGATGTAACAACACGGGGAATCAGGGTCCTCCCCGACTTCCTCTCCGGAGGCAGGCAAGGCAGGCAAGGCAGGCAAGGAAGGAAGGAAGGAAAGAAGGAAAGAAAACAAACCACCCTGGCCTGAAAATGAAAGGACCACCTTGTAACGCAGGTAATGGATCACCAATGCACCCGTTTCCCAAGAAGGGAAATACGTTGGCCAGTTAAAAGGAGACAAGTTACAAAGGGAAAGGTGGAGAGGGCCTGAGGGAAAAGGGAGGATTCCCCCTGACTTTGATGGCACCAACTTCATAGGAGCTACCAAAGAGCTCAATTGTTTCGCTAAATTCGAAAAGGATGAAGCCATCCATAGTTTCACAAAGCAGGAACAAATAGTTTGGATTTTCAATGTTCCTAGCGCGTCCCACATGGGCGGTGCCTGGGAACGAATGATAGGAATCTGTAGGATTCTCAGCTCTATTTTGATGGAACACAAGCACCTTATACATGAGATGCTAGTCACACTCATGGCGGAGATCTCAGACAAAATTAACAACAGACCATTGGCCCCACTTAATAGTGACCCAGACAACCCACAGTTGTTCACTCCAGCCTCAATTTTGACCCAAAAGGTTCCGGCTTGGAATGACATTCTGTTACCCGTCCCAGAAGGGACATAGAAACATGTCCAATCATTGGCCAACCAATTTTGGAAGCATTGGAAGTCAGAATACCTAAATCTGTTACAAAAAAGAAAGATCTGGCAACATGAAAGCACCAAACACACTACGGAAAAGCTGCTAAGTTACTAGCAACAAAACAACGAGGGCTAGACAACCACAAAAAATGGGCTAAGATAATAACATCTAACACCCTTGATATATGCAATTTAAATTATCATAAACACTCGCAGAGATGGAAAAGGCATGCTCTACTGGAAAATACAGCATATAATGTCACATTCAATAGAAAGCATACAACATGGTATCTCAGACGTATTACATAAGAGTATCCATATTTCAATATACTACAATTCAATACATCATAACACCATAATTCAATACATCATAAAAACACACAATATAACATGAAGCATTCCCAAGGATTGGTCAATTACATAAGGTCCGTGTATCCCGTGGCAATGGCTGGTATAATCCGGGATAAATCAAACAAAGAGTTCCCCAAACAGGATTCAAAATGCCGCAATGGCATGTAGTGGAAGTCCCATAATCTTTTAATTGTAAACGGTCTCCTGTATGAATAGTCTCTTGAGACCGATGATTGAACCCAAATGGTCACGGGAAGATGTGGAATAAATATTCCAAAGAACAAACTATATCCACGGACTCACTGTGTCCCGACCAAGGCATCCAGCAGACAGAAGGACAAGAACGCCCAGTTCCCACAGGAGTTTCTGGATCGACGGGAGACAATCTGTTGGCCACCCCGTTTCACGTAAGTCACTTTTTCAAGACCTTTAAGACACATCAGGAGGCGTCCACAATACAACATAATTAATGGGAAATATGGTATAATAAAAATGAACCCCAAACAAATATTAGCAGCAAATGCGGCACAGCGCGAATATCTACATACCATGTTGCAAAGACCCACAGGCTCTGACCAGTCTCACAAGGAGCGCAGATGAATAAAGGCTGAAACTTACAGTGATATAAAGCAACCTATCTAATAAATCACAGCTGATTCACATACGAAGTGCAGAAATTGGTAGTTTTTCGTTTAACCCCTTAGGGGACTCAGTTTCCAACATGGTTATCCATTTGGATTCACAGCAAATCAGCAATTGGTGCGGATCTGCGTGGGGAGGAATTCTGACTTTTTTCAGACCTATAAGTTGGATAGACTCCGGATGGTGTCGCTTTTCAAAGCAATGTTGGTACAAAATAGAATTGCCACAACCTGTCCTAATTCTAGAATACGTTCAAAAAATCTCACCTTAAGGGGGTGTGCTGATTGGCTAATGTAAAGATACTGACAGGGACACCAAAGGACATAAATTATGAAAGAACTGACACACGTGACGAAACTACGCACCGGAAATGATTTATAGCTGTATGGGTTGGTTACAACTCTATCAGTACAAACATGTTTACAAGCTTTACACCTCCCATAAGCCCTAGTCCCCAGTATCATGGAACAGGTCAGGAGGCGTGGTCCAAAAGTGGAATGCACCAAAATATTCTTTACATTAAGGATGCGTTTATGAGCAATTATAGGTAAGTGTTCTAATCCCGGAATATCAGCAATAATAGCCCAATATTTCTTAATTATTTTATTGATCTGATTACTGTGGGGGTGTAAGTTAAAGGCCAAATAAGATGGTTGATTGGGGGGGATTTTTAACGGTGTCGGTCTAAAATACCTTTCTGCAGTCTAAAATACCTTGAGTCTAAAATATCCTGCCCCCACAAAGCCCTGCCTCCACGTTCCACGGTGTCAGCTTTTCGTTTCGCCGAGTCTAAAATACCTTGAGGATAACAGAAGGGAGGACAAAAGCCTGAGACCCCCACAACCAGCCAGGGAAAGATTGCCCAGAAGATGATTAGCTGATCTATTGTAGTCATTATTGAAGGATGAATTCCGTTTGAGGCAAATCAGTTGGGAAAAGGGTAAATTCCTCTTAAGGGGATAAGAGTGGAAGCTAGAATGGTGGAGAAAGGAGTTAACATCTGTGGGTTTTTGAAAACATTTGACTTTTAACGAAGCATCTTGCACAAAAACTGACACATCCAGAAAATTAATAATGGAACTACTGGAAGTGACTGATAACTTAATAAGAATTTAACCATGAGGTCATAAGAACATAAGAAGAGCCATGCTGAATCGGACCTCAGACCATCTAGTCCAGCATTCTGTATCACACAGTGGCCCACCAGTTGTACACGGGGAACTCGAGCAGAAGGGAGGACAAAAGCCTGACCTGCTCCCGACCCCCCACAACCAGTACCCAGGGAAATCCTGCCTACCTCAACCTACTCCGAGGTGGCACTTGAATGTCCTTTTCAGTAACTACCGATATCCATGAATCCATGAATCTGTCTAATCCTCTACACTTGAACTTCCCTTGAGTAAGAGGAAGACATCATCAATGTACCTCCAAAAAACCCTAATATCACAAAACATAGGGTCCTGATCATTTAGATGTTCCTTTTCCAAATGTCCCATGAACAGGTTGGCTACACTAGGGGCCACAGGGGACCCCATAGAAACACCACCGACCTGAAGATAAAAGGATTGGTGAGGTGCGTGAATCAAGGACATCCAGTAGAGCAGGGAGATCTATTAATTTCGGCGGACGTTTATGCACCTCTTCCATGAATGAAGATCCGGAACAGGACCAGGCCCAGGACGAAACCCTGCTGATGGCACTCTGCTCGTCACTTCTTTCCAGGATGAAGAGGAAGCATTGGGGAGAATCACCCTCTGGGTTCGTCCGCTTAACCAATTCCAGATCAACCTAACCGTAGTTTTGCCTAGCCCACATTGGATTAGTTTGCTTACCAGAAGGTCATGGAGGGCCTTGTTGAAGGCCTTACTGAAATCCAGGTACACTACATCCACGGCATTCCCCGCATCTACCCAGCCTGTAACTCTATAAAAAAAAAGAGATCAGATGAGTCTGGCATGACTTGGTTTTGAGAAATCGTGTTGACTATTAGTGATGATTGCATTTGTTTCTAAGTGTTTGCAGACCACTTCCTTAAAGATCTTTTCCAGAATTTTCAACTTCCATGATTCCATAGCATTGAGCCATGGCGTTGGTGTCCAACTGCATTAATCCTACAGTGTACATGCCCTCAGGGGTAGCTGGAGACACATTCAAGAGGGCCTAGGGCAAATGGCACTTTTTGGAGGGGAATCACTTTGGCTCCATTCTCCTTTGTTGGGTCTTTCATAATTTGGCTGTTGGCAGCTAATCACAAGAGCCTCCTGGTGGTGCAGCAGGATAAACCGCTGAGCAGCTGAACTTGCTGACCGAAACGTTGGAGGTTCAAATCCAGGGAGCAGGGTGAGCCTCCATTGTTAGCCCCAGCTTCTGCCAGCCTAGCAGTTTGCAAGCATGCAAATGTATGTAGATCAATAGATACCTCTTTTGCGGGAAGGTGACGGCACTCCATGCAGTTATACTGGCCACATGACATTGGAGGCGTCTACGGACAATGCCAACTCTTTGGCTTAGAAATTGAGATAAGCACCAACCCCCCAGAGTCGGGCTTAATGCCAGGCGAAACCTTTAACATTACTAGAGAATCACAATGAAATCACAACATCAGGAAAGACCATGCAGCCCAAACCACTTCTGTCATGCAGGAATACCTAAACCAAGCACTCCCAACAGATAGCCAAGCAGCCTCTTCTTAAAATCCTCCAGAGAAGGAGACCCCATTGACCTCCAAAGCAGAAACCTATTCCACTGTCACTGCTCTTACTGTCGGGAAGTCCTTCCTAATGTTCTGGTGGAGTCTCTTTTCCTATCACTTGAATGAATGGCTTTGTGTCCCAATCCCCAGAGAAGCAGGAAACAAGTGCCCACCCCTTCTCAAGGGGACGCCCCACATCTCCTCTCCGACCCCTTTCCTTCAAGCTCAATATTCCCAGCTTCCGAAGCCACTCGTCATTGGGATTCATGGCCAAGTGTCGCTTGTTGCTGCTCACCTTTGGGAAGGAGAAAGAAAGAAAGAGAGAAAGAAGGAGGGAGGGAGGGAGGAGAAAGAGAGAGGGAGGAAATAAAGAGGAAGGAAGGAAGTGAGGGAGGGGAAAGAAAGAGAAAGTGAAGGAAAGGAGGGAGGGGGAGGGAAGAAAGAAAGGGAAGGAAGTGAGGGAGGGGGTGGGGAGGAAGGGAGGGGGAGGGAGGGAAGAAAGAAGGAAGGGAGGGGGGAAGGAAGTGAGGGAGGGGGAGGGAGGGAAGAAAGGGAAGGAAGTGAGGGAGGGGGAGGAAAGGGAGGGGGAGGGAAGGATGGAAAGAAGGAAGTGGGGGAGGGAAGGAAGTGAGGGAGGGGGAGGGAAGAAAGAAAGAGAAGGAAGTGAGGGGGAGGGAAGAAAGGGAGGGTAGCAGGAGGGGGAGGGAAAGGAGGGGAGAGAAGGAAGAAAGGAAAAAGAAAGGGAATGAATTCGGAATTCAGGAAGCCTGGGGGAGGGATTTGAACCTCAGGCTATGACTTTGAACCCACTGGGTGACTTTAGGCCAACCACTCTCTCTCTCTCTCTCTCAGCCTCTCTCCTTTGAACCACTCTTGCCAAGAGAACTCTGTGATGGGGTCACCTGGGGGTCACCCTCCGTCTGAAACAACAATCCTAACTAGTAAATAATTATGCCTTCCTTGGAAAGTGACGTGCTAAAAATCCATTTGTGGACCAAAGAGGTCGTTCTGGTCTAGAGCAGTCTTTTTCAACCAGTGTGCCTAGGCACACTCCTGTGCCTTTGCAGAGCTCCAGGTATGCCTCCAGAAAAACTTTTTGCCCCCCTTCCTTCCCCCCTCCTTTTGCCGCCGCTATTATTTTGTCCTCCTCCATGGGAGAAAAAATCTTCCCTTACCACGTTGGTATTAGGCTCTGTCCGCAGACGCCCCCTGCTGCGAGGGAAAGCGTTACGCAGCATGCAAAGGAGGAGAGGAGCCCAATGGGCGGCTCCAAAATGACGCCGTGTCATTTTGGAGCCGCCTACTTGTGGATAACTTTTGGAACCGCCCACTTGCGCTCCTCTCCTCCTTCGCATGCTGCCCTCTCTTTGTGGATAACTCCTATATATTGAACTTCTATACATTGCAGATTATCCAGTACAGAGCCTAATCCAACGCGGTAAGAGAAGATTTTTCCTTTTTCTCCCATGGAGGTGCCAACATCATGTGGGTGCCAAACTGTACTCCGTTTTTCAAATTCACTATATTGATACATTAACTTTATAAAACTTTTGTAATTGTGCATATTGCTAGTTTCACTATATTATTATTTTGCATACTCTTTGTCCCCTGCATATGCAGCCTGTTGTGTAAAAAAGGTGCTGAAATGCCATAAAACATTTTGTGTCATTTTGGTTGGTGGTGTGCCCCAGGATTTTGTAAATGTAAAAAATGTGCCTCGGCTCAAAAAAGGTTGAGAAACGCTGGTCTAGAGAGACAGGTCAAGGCAAGCCGCTTTCTCTTGTTCGGGCTGAGCCTTTCAGAGGTTTATAATATTTCTCAAGCCTTTGTCCCTGCTTGATAGCGAACCTAAATTTGGGGTGGTCTTGCTTCCCTAGGTTCCTCTAAGGCGAGGGTTCTTGATGGAAAACCTTTGTGAGCGATTTGAAACACCAGAGAAATCCCCTAAGTCCCCGAGAGAGTTTCTCACCAAGATCCGGAAGTGTGCCCACCGAGAGTCAGTCCCAGCTGAGAAGGATGACAACCGCAAGTTTCCTGATGTCCGCAAGACTGACATGCTTTATTTCAGAATTACAAGCCATTTTATACATTTTCAGAACTGTCAGATTCAAATCTCCCGCCCGCCCCCGTTCCCGCGCTTCGTTCTGATTGGTTAGAACGCCGGCCGGCTTCCCTCAGCCAATGATGAGCCAGCGCTGCTTCTGCTTTGGCCAATCAGAGAGTTTCCTCGCTTCGGTGTTTGAGTCAATGATGGACGAGAGGCGGGAAAGATGAAGAACAATGGTATCGGAACTCCGGTAATGAGATTATGATATGTTAATGAAGACCTGATTGGTGAGGCGAGAACTCTAGTGTTCTGCAAACCTCTCCGGCTATTATCTTGTATTTGCAATAAACATTTCTCGGCTGTGTTAGCATGGAGTCTGGAAGCTGTCATTTCCTGTAGGTTATGACAACTGGGGTGTTTCATTAAGAGTCGTGGAGGGTAAATAGGTTGAATTGTGGCCAATTCCTGAGTTTTCGATTCTCGGGAGATACGGCCTTTATGGTAAACAATAAGATCTGCCAGGTGATCTATAGTTCTTCGATAGGTGAAAATCTCAGAAGTCAAAGTCCTATAGATCTTAGTAATTATCAGCTGTTGGCCCTGGGACAGATTCCAGGAAAATCCCCACCCCCTAATCTCCCCTCCTGATAAACAGTTATCTCCAGAAACAACATGGAACCCTTCCCAAAATGGCCCCCGTCTGCCTCATTTTTTTAATTACATGTATTTAAAATCGAACATTTTCAAGATGGCGAGGCGGGAAAGATGAAGAACAATTTGTCCATTGATATGTTAATGAAGACCTGATTGGGACAAGGCTAGTGTTCCGCTGACACCTGCAAGGCTGGGCCATTTATGGTTCTTTATGGTTCTCTGTACAACTGGGGTGTTTCATTAAGAGTCGTTTTTAATTGATGTATCTGTGTTTTTTTCGGGAGATACGGATGTAAGATCTGCCAGGGCACCAACGGTGGAGGTGAAAATCTCACAAGAAATAAAGTCCTATTATCTTAGTAATTATCATGGCCCTGGGACAGATTATTATAATACCATATCGACCTGCAAAGCATTTCTGGGTAATTCATTATTTGGTCAGCAGTGCAGTTAGCCATTTCCTGGCCTTTTTCAAAATACATACACAATACATGAGGAAGGGGGGGGGGCATGCAGGAAGGATACAGTGATTTTTAGGGAAAAGGGGGATATCATCTCAAGTCTTGCCCATCACTTATTAGTGCATTTTATTCATTTATTTCATGGGAAAGAGTCCAAGGAACACTGGTGAAAATCTGAGCCTTGAAGTCTATGAAAATGTCCCTTTTTAATGGAGACGTGGGAAAGAGGGGCTTCAGAGGGTAAATTCATATGAGCAGAAGTCTAAAATATAGTCCAGGAAGGTTATGGGAAAAAGATCTTTGAATCCAGCGCAAGAAAAGACCCTTGGTACTTGATGAAACTACAGATCTATGCATCCCAGGCCGCTGCTGCTTCCCCAGGGTTGGCCCCACCGATGCCCCGCCAGCTCCCTGCCTGGGCACTCGAAGGGAATCCTGGGGAAGCACAGGTCTTCTTTGTGGGAATCAAGCCTCTAATTGGGAACGTTCCAATTAACCCCCTGACAGTGAGAACTAGGCCAGGAAGCCGGCTTCCCATTGCTATCAGATGTAGCGTGGGAAAAGAACTGAAAATATAATACTTAGACCTAAATTTATTGCTCTTGGCGGGAAAAGGACAGAATGGAAAAATCCGAGATAGCAGTTAGTGTTAGAATTCATCAGAAAAATCAGAGACCGAAATGAACCTAGCGATTTCCGTGTCCACGGTTTTGGGGAACGTAGTTTCGGCGGCCCCGGGGTGCCATAGGGGCGTCCTGAGTGGGGTCTATGGTGCTCCGCAGTCCCCGGGAAGGTTTCTTTCATGGTTTGTGGTTAAGAGGCAGCAAAGGGGTTACTATGTATTGCTATGGAAGGGACAATGTTGCAAATTCCAAGGTTTCCCCTGGGGGATGAGCTACAATGTTTGAGTTGGGGAGAAGGCAAGTGAGGAGAGAAGGAATCAGCCCGGCAGCCGCGGTTTGGTCACATTTCCCATCTCATTCGGCCCAAGTGGGCCAGCAGCAACTGCGGAACTCCCTGCTGCAGGTCAGATTAACTTGGATGCCTGAGATTGGGCCGGCCCCTTTATCATGCTGAGCTTCTCTGAATTCAAATGCTAGCGTATGAAACTTGCTCTTCCAGGTCTGTCCGCTGGAGGAGAAACCAAACTAAATGCCTTCTCCTGCCAGCTGATTTTGTTCCTCTGCAACTATTTGTGCAGCCAGGGCAAAAAGGCCACCCGACTCGCCAACGCCAGCGATTGACCCGGGTCCTGCACCTGCTGGCTTGGCCATCTTTAGCTTGAGTGTACTTTTGATACCAGGCGTTCGTGGCCTGTGCTGCAGTCCTGGGAGTTGTGCCTTCTCTCCCCAAGTGGCTTCTGCTTCTCCCTTGCCTTCCATATAATGATAAATGTGTTCCCCGCCTCTCCTTATGGCGTGAGGTTCGGCCCAATGTTTTCCCTGCTCCGTACTCCCACTGGGGCATTTCCCACTCTCATCGCTTTCCACCCAGGATTGAAATAAATGCCATCCAGAGACTAAATGCTGCAAAATCCACCATTGCTTTTATGGTGATTCAATGTACACAAACTTTGTTTCCTGCACTGCGGATAAATAAAACCACCTTCAAGCAGTGAGTCTGAGGTATATATGAAACATACGTGAATGCGGTGTTTAGAGTTGAGTCCCATCCGCAAGACCTGTCACAGGCCGTGTTCAACCAATCCGAAATCCTACAGGAAAATCTGAAATGGGAAATGTTTCTGAAACCGTCAAATCCAGGCAGCTCCCAAGTTACAAATGAGATCCATTCTGTAGTAGGTTTGCTCTCAAGCTGATTTTGTATGTAACCCAAGTGTTCTCAAGTGGAATGGTTCCTAAGTTGAATTGGGATTGTAGTAATAATAATAATAATAATAATAACTTTATTTGTACCCCGTCACCATCTCCCAGAGGAACTTGGGGTGACTCACAGAGCAGCCACACAAAATATAGTAAATATAGAAAATATAAAATATAGAAAATATATTAAAACTTTTTAAAAAAACAACCAACATAAACATCACAATTTCACAATGCCCCTGGTTAAAATCAGTAGAATACAGTGATAGCTGCAGGAAAAACAACAGTAATCAGTCTCAGTCTTGAAAAATGCGTATATTAATTAAGGAGTCTAAATGTGGTCAAAGGCTTGTCAAAAAAACCCATGTCTTCAATTGTGTAGGGAAGGCTTGGAGAGTAGGAACTTAGTCTTGTAAGTGTAACCGGGACAGTGGCGCAGCTGGCTGGGTGTCAGCTGCATTAATGATCACTACTGACCGAAAGGTCATGAGTTCGAAGCCAGCCCGGGTCGGAGTGAGCCTCGTGTAGCTTGTTGTCGACCTTTGCAACCCGAAAGACAGTTGCAGCTCTCAAGTAGGAAATTTAGGTACCACCAGTATGTGGGCATGCTAATTTATCAAAATTTACAAGGCCATACAAAATCTCCAGTGAAAAGCATGTGGGGAATGCGGAAAGTACTTCATCAGTGTCGCAGATGGATGGTGAAGTGACAGCTCCCCTGGTGGCCAGAAATTGTAATGTTAAATAGCCTCTGACTGTCTGCCTATATGTGTTGTGTGTCTTTGGCATTGAATGTTTGCCATGTATGTGCATATTGTAATCCGCCCTGAGTCCCCTGTGGGGTGAGAAGGGCGGAATATAAATACTGTAAATAATAATAAATAATAATAACTCCAGATAGATATATCACATCAACATCACATCATTATTTGCAACCGCATCACCTACCTACCATAAACCTGCACAATCTCTTCGATCTTCTGGGGAGGCACTCCTTTTGCCCCTTCCTCTATCACAGGCACGGTTAGTGGTTAATGGTTAGTGGGTACGAGGGAGAGAGCCTTTTCTGCGGTGGCCCCCCAACTTAGTGGGGGGGGGCTAAAAACCTGGCTTTTCCTGCTGTGCCTTCGGAGAGTGACCACCCAACTCATTTATGCTAGTTTCCTCCTACGGTTTGTGTACACCATGCACTTTCCCCTACTACCCGTAATAGAAGCCAAACCCCACTGCTCTCCCAACTTGGGCTCCTCCTTTACAAATGACACCTTTTCAACTTCCCATCTCACCCAGGGTTTTAACGTTTTTAAACATTTTATCTTGCACATTTGGCCCGCCCTTGTGATTGATTTTATTATGTTATTTTGCATTGCCTATTTTATTTTGTTGCATTTTGTATTTGTTGTGTCTAATTTTCTATTGTTTTGTATATTATTTTTGCTGTATTGTTTTTGGGCTTGGCCTCATACTGGCCGCCCCAAGTCCCCATTGGGGAGATGGTGGCGGGGTATAAATAAAGATTGTTATTATCATTATCATAATTGTCAGTCACTCATGTCCGAGTAAGATGTCCTTCCAAGTGTAGGGTCTTGAGTATGTGTGTATGTATGTATGTATGTATGTATATATATAGAGAGGGGGGGGCTAATGAAGCCCCCCTGGGGTGTTGTCAACCCTTCCTTATGCTATATTAAGATTCTCCATAAGCCTTGCCCAGCAGAGGGAAGGGAGAACACCCTTGGGGAGCCTCCTTCTCTGCCTGAGTCCCTGCTCAGAAGGTTCCCCCTCGTTTTCTGCAAAATGTGGCTTGTTGTGAGGACAGAAGGGAAAGCGGGTCTATTGGAGCGCCCCCTCCTGGCGAAGTCTCGGAACTGCACCTGAGAAGAGGCGCCCTGTCACTAAGGCAGGAGGGGGGGGGGAGAGAAGGGGGCGCTTCCTTATTTGGAAGGCAGATCTGATTGGCTCCCCGTTCGGCGCGCGCTGCAACGGAAGGCCGAGGCTATAAAAGGGGCTGCGGGGAGCGCGCGCGGCTCAGTCGGCGGCCTGTCTGTCAAGGCAACGGTCATGGAGGCTGAGGCGCTGGGAGAGGAGGAGGAGGGAGGGGAAGAGCAGGCCCCGCTCCAGGAAGGCAGCCACAGCAGTGCTGAAGAGGAGGGAGGGGACTACGATGAGAGGGGCAGCGAGGGGAGTGAAAGTCAGGAAAGTGAGGGAGACATCAGCAGTGGGACCACTGAAGATGAGGGTTATGATGCAGATGAGGCCCAAGGTAATGAAGAGGAAGACCAGGGTGCCAGGTGTGAATCTCTGGGGGTGAAGGTAAACAAACTGGAGCAGAACATATCCTCACTGCAGGACCCCTCGGAGGAGGAGGTGGACGGCTTGGTGCTGCAGGCACTATGTTTGAGGATGGATTACCATGATATCAGTGATGACATGGAAAAAGCCCTAAAGCACTCTGTGGCTTGCTTGTGGTTTGGCCTGTGGGATACCTCATTGGAGGCAGTGACTGCCCTTCAGGAAGCCTGGCGCCAATGCTCAGCAGTGGAGGCCTCTGTTTTGGAAACGGAGTCTGGCTCCCTCGAGGGCTTCCTCCAGACCGCCCGGAGCAAAGGCACACTGGAGAAGCTCTCTGACATTTATTACTCATTGTGTACTCTGCAGAATTGCCCTCTGCTGAGGCCGATGGTCCCACTGAAGAAGGTGGATGCCATAAAAGGAGAAGTGGGTTCATGGTGCTCTGCACTGAAGCGTTTCCTACCCAAAGAGGGCCAGGAGAAGACGGATACCCTGCGGGAGAAGGTGGACGCTGTGCCGGGTATCTCTCCAGAGCAGGCAGGGGCATTGAAGTCTAAGATGGATGCCCTTCAGGAACAGATGGGTGCCCTGAAAGAGATGATGGCCTTGCTGGCAGAGGCATATAAGCTGGGCTGCAAATTGAGGTCACGCTACGAAGTAGAAGAGAAGACTTCCTGGGATAAGAGACGTGATCTTGCCGTTACCCTGAAGATTCACCTGCAAGCTCTCCCACAGGAAGAATGGGGTCTTCCGTGGAGGGAAGTGGCAGACTTTGAGGCCACCCTTCATGATCTCCCTGTGGAGAAACTGATGGAGATGGAAGAGAAACTGAATACGTGTATTAGGAAGTTGGAAGTGTTGCAGAATAATCTATGGGGGCCCTTGGAGGTAGAACTGAAATTCCTGAGGGAGAAATTGCAATCCCTGGGGGATTCATCTCATAGAGAGCTGGACGAGCTGCAGAAAGAGCTGGATGAACTACAAAAAGACCTAGATTACCTGCAGATATTGCCAGATTACCCATTTGATGGAATCATTCTAGCTGTCCTGCAGAGGAAGGTGAATATCCTGCACGAGAAGGTGAATGCCCTGCTCAAGGCAGATGCCCCCCTTGTGGTGAATGATGAAGAGAGGTAAGTGGACAGAATACTAGTCTTGTTTACAAGGTGAAATGTGTTAGGGAAATCTCCAAATCAGGATGGGAAGAGAGAGGGAGAGAACAAATAGACACATGTCAACTGACATTCAGGAGCAGGGACGGGAATCCCGCAGCCTAGTCTAATGCTCTCCAGTTGTTCCTGAATGAGGACTGCAGACTTGAGCAGTGTGAGGCTGACTTCCAACAAAATGAAGTACTCATATCTGATCATAACAGTTTCCGGTTTCAGATATGATGAAGTGCTCCATTGTCTGCAGACTTTCATGGCCAGAATCACTGGGTTGTTGTGAGTTTTCCGGGCTGTATGGCCATGTTCGAGAAGCATTCTCTCCTGACATTTTGCCCACATCTATGGCAGGCATCCTCAGAGGTCTCCTTCACCAATCCACGGCATCAGAAGGGATGAGCAGCCAACTTTGCAGAGCCCTTGCATTCAGCCTCCTGGCGTTACATCAGTGGCAGCAACCACAGGGGAAGTCCAGCCTCCACAACTGCCCAGTAAGCCTAGAACGAAGGGTTGGACAAATGGATGCATGGACCTGCGTGTTGCTTTTTGTACTTACGGTGCACTGGGCAGCCCTTTCCCACTTTTCGCAGGGTCGTGTTGATACGGGTCCGGGGAAGCCCTTGAGGTGGAAAGCAGACCAAGGGTCGCAGCTCCGAGTGAGCAATTTGTTTATTATTTGCGGAAGGGGACTCAGGGCAGTCCACAGTGTTGGCAACAGTTCAATGCATTCTGGGTTTTCCCCCTGAGGCCAGACTTCCCCTCCCACACTCCCTGTCCCTTTCCACAAATCCTCACATGGCCAGGCCATTGGATTGGAGCTCAGCATTTCTTCAGCTCTTCTTGCAGAGGGATTGTTTCATTCTGGGAAAGTGTTTGCCAGGCTTGGGTCTTGCTGGGCTTTTGGGCTTGGGGAATCCCTGCTTCTTTAGTGGCTCTCGGGTCAGTGTCTTGATGTGTTTTGCAGGAGGGACTTCTACATCCACTGGAAGCGTCCAAATGCTTGATCCAGTCCAGATGAATAACAGGGACTCAGGATGCCTTATTCAGCCTGTCCAGAGGAGTAACGCTGGCTCAGTTTCTATGGTTTGTATCTTAACCATTTAAGGCTCAGATCTTAATGTATTCTGTAGAAACAGGCAATTGCCTTCGGTGCTTCCCAGGATTCCTGCCTTTACTGCTAGAGATCTGGGCTCATTGCAATGCCCCACGAAATGACAGCCCCAGGAGGGAGCACCCAGTATTCCAGACTCTGATGGACGTAAACCTTTGTGGCTTGTAGTTGTTGTTCGGATTGACTGTTGTGGGTGGCGACCCATTTAAGATTTTTTGGGAGTGCTCACAAACATGAGTGGGTGAAATGAACACAAGCAATAGTAGAAAACCAAGAGTTATAAACTTAGGTGATCTTTCGAAGGTGGCGAAAAGCCTTTGTACAGGTAAGAAATATTGCATAACTCAATATTAATTATGTGGCCCTCCACATTTGGTCGTGTTTCAACTCCCTACCATTGGCTGTTATATTAATGCTTCTGGGATTTATCATTGCAGCAAAAATTGTGATCAGAAGGGCTGTTATTTTCTGATTTTTTATGGTGTCAGAAAATACCTCCCCCCGCTTAGTGGTACCTAATTTATCTAATTATAGCTAAGCTGTTTTCGAACTACTTAGGTAAACAGTGAGCAGGGCTCACAGTCAGGTGCTCATGCCGACCAGGGGCTTTGAACTGGCAACCTTTCGGTTGGTAGAGCTTATAATTGGTAGTGATTTACCAGCTGTACCAAAGCGCATGCAAGTTCTGACCCACATTATGGCCCAGCAAGTGTCCTCTGAGCCCCCCTGGCAGCCCAGTTACACTGAAGAGGGTTAGGCACCGCCAGACATGGGTTTGATTTCCACCCCAATTCTGCCAATAAGAACTCTTCCGAAAACAGAATGGATTTCATAGTGAAAACTCCACAGTGAATTCAGTTGGGTGATGAAGATAATGTGTGCCAACTTTAATCCTGATCGATCAAGCCACGTGGGAGACTTTGTGGTACAAACAAGCCAACAAATGTGCATATAGTGTTCCGTTGCTACTTCGTGGTTAGCTTTATGCAAACTTGCTGTTTTGCGGATTTTTTGGTAAATATTAATATTAATACATTACAAAGGGCCTCAGAAAGGGAGGCTGTTGTGCGGTCCGGGACTCCCTCCACTAGCTCCGCTCGCCCTCCTGTGACTTGGAGCACTTGTGCAGCTGCTCCTTCTCCCAGACCATCCCCAGGGCGCCTTGCCTGCCTCCCTGGCCTCTGCAGACCCCGGCAGAGCCTCCAGAGCCACACAGGCAGCAGGAGGCCAGGGAGGCAGGCCTTCCCCGCTGTGCCTCAGGACCCCGGAAGTGCGGCAGCCTGAGGCGCATCGGGGAAGCCTGCCTCTGTGGCCTGCTGCTGCCCGCAGCCTCCAGAAGCGGGTAAGGAAGCGCAGGTAAGAAAATCCGCAAAGGAAGGACGCTAAAATAATGTATAATTAATATAGTGTCTACTTTGCAGATTTTCACTTATCGCAGGTGGTCCTGGAACGAAACGCCCACGCTAAGTGAGGGAACACTGTACATACTTCAACATTTATATATAGAAATAAGTTTGTATGGTTTATGGGTGGCCAAAGCTTTTTTAAATAAAAAGAACAGGTGGATAGAAGCAGCCAGGAATTGATAGCATTATGTTGGGTCCTCTGTTGAAGTTGGGAAGGTATCTTTAACTTTTCCTAATCAGTTTTTGAATGCCACTATTTTCACTTTTTTTCAGCAGGGACATGTTTCAGGTGCTGCTGTCACCAACTCCCTGAATATGATAAGACCTCAAAATAGCCGGCTCTCTCATTCTTCAATTCACCAGCCATGTGTTCCTTGCTATGAGTTTTCTGCATGCACTGTGGTTGACATACCACCTGCCCAGCCCCAAATCCCATTGGGAGTGGCGCCTTTTCTGCCCACCCCGGTCTCTTCTCCGGGATCCCAGCCTGCACTATTTCCTGATACTCTGCAGGGGCAAAGCGCATCTGTAGGACAAGCATCAAGTGGCAGCACCAGCTCAAATCCTATCTAAACGGCTCTATAGTTAATAAACTTGAGTATAATTTCAGATCAAAATCGGAAGTCATATCAAATTCATAATTTTGTGAATACGCACTGATGTATTGCATCCTTCTCTATTTTCCCTAAATTCTTAACATTATGTAATGAAAACAATCAAATACTTGCACTTTTTTCCATTTTCATATCCATTATTACTTCTATTTCTCTAAATACCTTCCCCCAGAATTCATTTACATATTTACATTGCCACCACATATGTATATATGTACCCACCTCTTGGCAACCTCTCCAACCGTTTTTTATAGCATTTTTATTAATATTTGCTATTTTTACTGGTGTTATGTACCATTTCCATACAAATTTATAATAATTTTCTTTAACCCTTATCGATAAATTCCTTAAATGTCTTTGATTCCATAACTGTGTCCAATCCACTTCCCTTATCTTAATCCCTAAATCTTCCCATGTTTCTCTTAATATTGCATTTTTTATTTTTCCTTCCTTCATCTCTATTATTATCTTATACATTTTACTAGTCATTCCTTTCATCTTATGGTATTCTCCTGTTTGTCCTTCCTTTTGTATCATTTGTTCAAATTGTGTAGGTTTGTCTCCTTCCCCATTTTTTCTTATCCAGTTCTTAAACCATTGCTCTAACTGTAAGCAGTGGAACCACGAGAGTTCAATGTCTCTAAACTCTTTTAATATATTTTATTTCTTCATATCTGCTTTTATCCAATCTCCAATTTTATCTATATTCTTTTCTTTTAATTTCTTGTCGAACGTATTTTTAAAATTCTTTGGAAATTTCTTATCCATTATTATTAGTGTTAATGTTGAACTTTCTGACATTAATACTTTCCTGTCAGGCCGCTCAAATGCGGGAAGATGAATCACGCAGAGTCCATCCGGTCAATCCAAATTCTTTATTGAGGTACAAAACAGTTGAAACTAGAAAGTAAATCCCACCATCCACACCCCATTCTTATACCCTCACTCTGAGAACCACCCCACTTCCCCGGTCTCACGGGACTGCGCCGCCCCCTTGAGAACCACCCTATCTCTCTGGTCCCAGTTAGCCAGCTGCGGTTTGTTATGGCTAGGGTGCAGGTCAGAATCTGGATCCCATCGGCCATGACCAAGGCCGTGGGCATCGGCTTCTGACAGGATGGCCTCCTCCTCCTGTGGAAATAATGGGGTGCCATTAGTCTCCTGGACCCACGGGACCGTAATAACATTTCAGCAAATTGCAATGAAATGAAGGGTGAACTCTACCCATTTCCTTAGGTAGGGCCAATTCATAAGTAACCTGATTTATCGTTCTGGCGATCCTGAAAGGGCCCAAATATTTTGACCCCAGTTTGCGAGATGGCAGGTTTAGTTTTATGTTTTGGGCAGACAACCACACCAAGTCCCCCTCGCAATAGGTCTCCTCCTTCTGCTGCTTCCGGTCCGCAAACCGCTTGTGGGAGCGCTGCGCGGCGCCTAACGCTTTTGTGACCTTTTCCCAGTCCTTTCGTGCCCTGGTTTTCTACTCCTCCCCCTTCCCCTCCTCCTCCCATTCAGGGAGGTTGGGCAATGGGGCCACTTCTTGCCCATACACAATTGAGAAAGGGGACCTGCCTGTGGAGGAATGTACCGATCCGTTGTAAGCCATTTCCGCGTATGGGAGCAAATCCACCCAGTCGGTTTGCTGCTGGTTAGTGTAAATGCGGAGGTAGTGGCTTAAAGTCTGTTGCGCTCTCCCCACGCCGCCATTGCTCATTGGGTGATAAGCAGACGTGAGGCAGCGTTCTTCCCCCAGACTTTGGAGGAATCGACTCCAGAATTGTGCAGTAAACTGAACCCCCTGTCACTGATGACCTGTTCTGGGCACCCATGTAGCCTGTAGACATGTTGTATGTATAGTTTAGCCAATTTCTCTGCGGAAGGCAACTTGGCTAGGGGGATGAAATGTGCCTGCTTGGAGAATAGGTCAAGAACAGTTCATATATATCTAAACCCCCGACTAGAGGGAAGTTCCCCCACGAAGTCCGTGCTGACGTGTGTCCACGGCCGGGTGGGGGACACTACCGTTTGCAACAACCCCTTGGGCTTTCCTGTGGGGACTTTATTTCTGGCACACGTTTCACAACCTTGGATGTATTTAACGACATCCCCCCGCATCCCTGGCCACCAGTACTTCTGTCTGAGGGAAAGAATGGTTTTGGTTGGGCTCCAGTGTCCCGCTTTTTATGATCATGACACCTTCCTAGAACCCTTGCCCGGAGCACTAATGGGACGTACGACCTGGTCCGGGCGAACCAGAACCCGTTCTGTAATTGGCAATCCTCTTTGTTATTCTTTAGCCATTCGTCCCCCTCGTATCCCCCTCGCAATGCAGCCTCCTACTCCCCAATGGGCCTTTTCTCCGGAACCCTCTTGTTCTCCGCCTCCTTGAGTGCCTGGGAGCAAGTCTGGACCGCTAATCCCCACTGTTTATTCGAGAAGACACTTTCTTGCCCCTGCATGGGTGCGAGGCCCGGCAAAGGATACCGTGACAAGGCATCCGCTATTATGTTATCTTTTCCCTTTACGTGGCGTATGGTAAAGTTGAACCGGGAGAAATACTGGGCCCACCGGACTAGTTTGGGAGAGAGTTTCTGGGGGGTCCTGAGGTACATCAAGTTCTGGTGGTCGCTTAGCACCTCGAAGGGGTGCTTTGCCCCCTCCAGGAAATGTCTCCACGTTTGCAGCGCAAACTTGACTGCAAACGCCTCCTTCTCCCACACCAGCCATTTCCTCTCAGTTCCCCCAAATTTGCGGGAGAAGTACGCACAGGGCTTAAGCTTCCCTTGCGTGTCCTTTTGCAAGAGGACTCCATACGCCCAATCCGACGCGTCGCATTGCACTATAAATGGCTTTTCTGGGTCGGGGTGAATTAGGAGTGGCGCCTGGGTGAATGCTTTCTTTAATTCCTCGAATGCCCTTTGGCAATCCTCAGTCCACCCTAGCCTGGCGCCCGGTGCTTTTATCTTTTTCGATTCCCCCCTCCCCTTAGTTTTAAGGAGCTCCGTAAGGGGGAATGTGAGGGTGGCAAACCCTTCTATGAAAGATCTGTAGAAATTTGTGAATCCCAGAAACGCCTGGAGCTGCCTCCGGGTCTGCAGAGCCTCCCACCCCTGTACGTCGGCCACCTTACTAGGGTCCATGGCTATCCCCTCCCGAGAGATCCTGTAGCCCAAGAAATCAATCCGCTCCTTGTTAAACTCGCACTTGGCCAGTTTAGCATAGAGCTTCGCCTGTCGCAACCGTTCCAGAACCTCCCTTACTAACTTCACATACAGGTCCTTGGACCGGGAAACTATGACTATATCGTCAAGATAGACATAGATCCCTTTGTAGAGGAGGGGGTGCAACACTTCATTGATGAGCTGCATGAAAATCCCTGGAGCTCCGGACAAGCCAAAAGGCATAACGGTCCATTGGTAGAGCCCCAGGGGGCATGCGAACGCTGTCTTCCATCGGTCATTGGGCTTGACCCGAACCATATGGAAGGCATCTATCAAATCCAGCTTGGTAAAGTACTTCCCCCCTCCCAACTGACAAATGAGGTCTTTGATTAACGGCAAAGGATAACAATTGGTGGAGCTAACAGCGTTGAGGCCCCGATAGTCTATGCAAAGCCGCAAGGCTCCGTCCTTTTTTCATTGAAACAGTATCGGGGCCGCAATCGGGTAGTCAGGCGCCTCTATAAACCCCCTTTGCTTATAGCTGTCGATCTGCTCCCTCAGGGTTTCCTTTTCTGTTTGGAACAGGGGGTATATTTTGGATTTGGGCAAAGCCTCCCCCTCCCGAATTTCCACCCGGCACTCCACGTTTCTCTGGCATATGGCTCGCCCCCTCGGGACTAAAAACATCAGAGTAATCCTAGTATTCTTCCAGAATCCCGGGGATGAGTACAGGAACCCTTGTTCCACCAGGCCCCGTCCCGGAGTCCCCCCCCCCCCGCTATGGTAGCTTCGCAGGTGACCGTCCCCTTGCACCAGTCTATTTGCGGGTTGGCTTGTGCTAACCAGGGCATCCCCAATACCACTTCCTGATTGGTGGGTGCAATAACGAAGTCTACCACCCCTTGCCATGGCTTAACCCGGGTTTGTAGCCCCTCGGTGCCCACAGAGAATGGACCTCCCCCCGCGTAAGTCCCATCCAATTGGGCAAACTCTATCAGTGCTGGCAGGGTTCGCACCTTACATCCCAAATATCTTGCCAGCTTGGGCGAAACAATGTTCTCGGAGCACCCACTGTCCACAAACGCCCGATGCTGGGCGTAGCCCCCCTTCCTCCAGAGTTCAATCGGGCAGTAAATGTTTTTTCGGGGGACAGGACTCACCCCCTCAGGGACTTGCTCTAAGTTCTCCGCCTTGCGTCCCGCCGCCACGACAGGCCGTCGTCCCTCCGTGCCTTTGACTGCCAACAAGCGGCCGCCCGATGTCCGGCTTTTCCGCAAACGAAGCAGGTTCCGGCCTTATCTTTGGACACCATCTTAGCCGGTCTCGACTTTTCTCCCGGAGGCCCCGATCCTTGCCTGGGCTCCAGTTGCGCCTTAGCGGGGGCCGCGAACGGTACCTTCCTCCGTTGTACTTGGGCAATGGTCGCCTCCACTCTTCCGGCCAGCTGGGTCCACCCATCCAGTGTGCCTGGGTCATCACGATGAAGGCACCACTCCAGGATGTCGCGACGCAGCCCATCCTTGTATAGCTCCAACAGGGTGGCCTGCGACCACTCTACCACCCTGCCAGATAACGCCATGAATTCCTCGGTGTATTCGGTCACCGAATGGGATCCTTGGCGGAGCGACCGAAGCGCTTCCCTGGCCTTGACTCGTGCTAGCGGGTCCCGGAAACGATTCTCTACCGCTCTCAGGAACACTACTACGTTTTGTAGACAGGGATCGCGTCGGTCATGGCACTGCACAAACCAATCCGCCGCCTGGCCTTTAAAAGTGGCTCCGATGGCTCGAACACGGCCCGCCTTGCTCAGGTAGGTGTGCCCGTAATCCTCCATGTGGTTACGGGCAGTGGTGGTGAAGAACGCCACTCTGCTGGCCTCGCCCCCAAACTCCGCCCGGAACTCTTCCCGTCTTTGGGGCGGCCACGCCGGCCAATGGTGCGGGGCCCCTTGAGCCGCAGGAACGGGAGGGCCCTGCCACATTTCGCCCAGGCCTCCCGGAGCCTCCCATCGCTGTAGGAGCTGGGGTAGGGGAACGCCCCGGGTCCCGGACTCCTCCGCTGCTGGAGCTCCCTTCCTCACGCAGAGCCCCCATCCCGAAGCCCATGCTGAGGGCTCTCTTAGGCCTGGTCACCCGGGTATCCAGGCCCCCCTCATCCTCCGCTATAGTGGATAGGCTGGGGCATCCTGCGGCTTGTGTGGTCAAGGTCTGCTTCCCATCCTCCATCCAGCTATAGTAGGTGAAGTCTCCTGTGCCCGGTGCGCTCCATGCCGACTGGGTTCGTTGCCCTCTTAGCAACGCTTGATCCCTTCTGTCCCATGCTTGGGACATGGTATGCAGTGCGGTCTCCAGGGTTTCCATCCTACCCTCCAACACGGCCACCTGCGTCGGGGAGACCACCCTCAGGCTCTCCTCTCCCAGGGAGGCAGCAGCAGCCTCTCCCGCCTGGACCGCACTCTCGCGCTTATTCCAAGCCTCCGTGATTTTGGATTCGTCCGGCGTAAGGTTCCACAATGGCGATGGAGCCTCCGCACCGGCGAACTCCACGCCTGCTGCTTCTCCCTGCATCCTGAGCCTCTCCGGTTGCCCGGGACGGCTCAACGACTTTCTAGCTTCTGTCAGGCCGCTCAAATGCGGAAGATGAATCACGCAGAGTCCATCCGGTCAATCCAAATTCTTTATTGAGGTACAAAACAGTTGAAGCTAGAAAGTACATCCCACCATCCACACCCCATTCTTATACCCTCACTCTGAGAACCACCCCACCTCCCCGGTCTCACGGGACTGCGCCGCCCCCTTGAGAACCACCCTATCTCTCTGGTCCCAGTCAGCCAGCTGCGGTTTGTTATGGCTAGGGTGCAGGTCGGAATCCGGATCCCATCGGCCATGACCAAGGCCGTGGGCATCGGCTTCTGACACTTTCCTGTATCTATTCCAAATTTCTAATACATTTCTTAACAATGGGTTTTTTACTTTTTTAATTTCTTTCCTTTTAAAATCCTTAAAAAATATATTCCAAATTTTTCCTTCTGCTTCTTCCGAACCTTCCTCCAACCATTCCTATCTATCTATCTATCTATCTATCTATCTAAGTATCTATCTATCTATCTATATAATAAAAGTCAGTGTTTGTGGCGGGAGGTGCAGAGGAATATGTGACAGCTTTTTGATTGGTCGCCACTGTGGGATTATTTGCATAAATGGCTCTGACTGGCCAGCCTCCCAACATTCCAACACTCCTAGGCAGCACAGAGAGGAAAGGATAGGGCCTGAGGCAGACATAAATGGCTGGAGTTGAAGTTAACCAGTTGACAGTTTTTTTCCGTTGGAAATGGAATGATCAGTACCTTCACCCAATACACTTCACAAAAAACACTGCAACTCCTACAAATCACAGACTAGGCCCAAAATTGACAGTAAGGTTTCATTAACTAGATTTTCCTGACTAGGCCTCACCTAATGGGATACTGTTTAAGGCATGAATTGACAGTAAAGCTTCATTAACTTGATTTCCCAAATAGGCATCAGCTCATGGGACATTGTGTATGGCCTGAACTGACAGTAAGGCTTCATTAACTTGATTTTCCCAAATAGGCCTCAGCTCATGGGACATTGTGTATGGCCTGAATTGACAGTAACTAACCTTGCAATGACGGCTCAGGACCAAACTTGGCAAACAAGGGACCAATGGCCCACTTCACAACCTGGTGTGGTTTAGGGCAGGATGGGCCACGAATGATGGGATTCACAGTACCTTCACATCATTCACTTCCCAAACAACACTGTAGCCCCTATAAATCACAGACCAGGCCCAAAATTAACAGCTAGGCTTCCTTAACTTGATTTTCCCGACTAAGCCTCAGCTTATGGGATATTGTTAGGGTTCCTCAACTTGATTTTCCTGACTAGGCCCCCAACAATGACAGAACAAGACCAAACTTGGCACACAGACCCCCCAAGATGCACCCTACATCCTGGTGCAGTTTGAGGGAGGATGGACCATGGAAGATAGGAATTGCAGTACTTAAATTCACTTCCATAGAGCACTGTGGCCAACACCAATGACGAATCAGGACCAAACTTGGCACACAGAGGGCCAATGGCCCATTTTACAAACCTGCTGCGGTTTACGGCAGGATGGCTCACAACTGATGGGATTTGCAGTACCTTCACCCAATACATTTCCCTCAGAACATTGCAGCCCCTACAAATCAGAGACCAGGCCCAAACTTGGCACACAGAGTACCCATGACCCACTCTACATCCTGGTGCAGTTTTGAGTGAGACGTACCACGGATTATGGGAGTAGCGGTACCGTCATTTACTTTCTGAGACCACTGCCACCCTCAACCAATGATTGATCAAGACCACACTTGGCACACAGAGCCCCCATGACCCACTCTACATCCTGGTGCAGTTTGGAGAACGGGGGACCATGGATGTTGGGACTTCCAGTACCTTCCCTCACTTCCAGGGATCACTGCAACCCTCATCCAGAAAATGATCAAGACCAAATGTGACACACACAGCTCCCATGACCCACTCCACATTCTGGTGCTGTTTGGAGGAGAATGGACCATGGCCAATGGGACTTGCAGTACCTTCACTAAGATCCTGAGACCACTGCAAGCCACATAAACATCTAATAGGAACCAACCTTGGCACACAATGCCTTCCTCAAATAACCCGGGCACCGCCGGGTCCTCAGCTAGTCCTCCTTATTTGTCATCCCTTCTATAACTAGTCTCATCCTGTTTGCTTCGTAATATTTTTTGATGTTGGGAAGTGCTAGACCTCCTTCCTTCTGTGGTTTATACCAAAATTATTTACTTATTTCTCTTGTTACCGTTACAATATCTATTGATTATTTGTTGATGGCGGGCCACCGTATTCCGTAGTCAAAGATCTGCCCGATCAACTTTCAATAGCTCACTCTGCTCCTGCCACGGTCCTTATTTATTTATTTATTTCGGCAGTTTACCCCGTTCTTCTCAACGCCCGGAGGGGGACTCAGAGCGGCTTCCAAAAGGCACAATTTGATGCCCTCATAACAACACAGTATAAAAACAGTATAAAAGCCCTCAAACATTGACACTAAAATACATTAAAATACAATTACATTCATACAACCTATGTATTCACCTATGTAAAACTGTGTTCTGTCCGTAAAAGCATTGAGCCCTATTCACCAGCTTTCCATTAAAAACTAGTCTAAAGTGCTGTCCTGTTCTACTATGCGAACGCCTGGTCCCACATCCAAGCCTTCACTTTTTTCCTAAATGTCAGGAGGGATGGAATTGATCGTATGTCACTAGGCAGCGCATTCCACAGACGAGGAGCCACCACCGAGAAGGCCCTCTCCCTCGTCCCCACCAGCCGCACCTGAGAAGCCGACGGGAGCGAGAGCAGGTTGTGTGATTGTGTTGATTGATTATTAGATTTGATTATTTGATTTTTAATCACTCCTACGATTCCCCGTGGCACTGGCTGCTAGCCTGTCGTATGCATGTGGACCACCGCCCCCGGGACCACCACCTCTATGAGCAGGAAACGGGTTGCGACTACATATTCCATAATCAAAGGTCTGCCCAATCAACTCTCGATAGCTCATTCTGCTCCTGCCACAGTCCTTCCATTGTGTGATTGTGTTGATTGATTATTAAATTTGATTATTTGATTTTTAATCACCCCTACGATTCCTCGCAGCACTGGCCGCTAGCCTGCCCTGTGGATGGCGGGACTTTCAGAACCGGGCAGGAGGTATTGATGAAAAATAACAAAACTGGACTCTTTCATGGCCCTGTAATTGGCATCACGGTCCTCCCCGACAACATCGTCCAAAGCAACCTAAACTGCTGCCAGGAAGTAATGGGACGGAGTATCAGGGTCCTCCCCGAGTCCCTCTCCAGAGAGGAAGAATGAGTCCAGTTGAAATCCTTTAACAAGGATGGATTGGATCCTGAAAACCCGCATTAAAAAGGAAGAAAGGAAACCACCCTGGCCCGAAAATGAAAGGACCACCTTGTAACGCAGGTGATGGATCGCCAATGCACCCCTTTCCCAAGAAGGGAAATATGTTGGGCAGTTAAAAGGAGACAAGTCAAAAAGGGAACTGTGGAGAGGGCCCGAAGGAGAAGGGAGGATTCCCCCCGACTTTGGTGGCACCGACTTCATAGGAGCTACCAAAGAGCTCAATTGTTTAGCGAAATTAGAAAAGGATGAAGCCATCCATAGTTTCTCCAACCAGGAGCAAATAGTTTGGATTTTCAATGTTCCTCACACGTCCCACATGGGCGGTGCCTGGGAACGAATGATAGGAATCTGTAGAAGGATACTCAGCTCTATTTTGATGGAACACAAGCACCTTACCCATGAGATGCTAGTCACACTTGTGGCGGAGATCTCAGCCATCATTAACAACAGACCATTGGCCCCACTTAATAGTGGCCCAGAAAACCCACAGTTGTTCACTCCAGCTTTAATTTTGACCCAAGAGGTTCCGGGTTGGAATGATATTATGTTACCCGTCCCAGACGGGACATACAAAGCTCACCCCCTTTTCCCAGGGATCTGGGGAACAAGCTACTTTCACATTCTATAGACTACCAGGAGTCCTCCTGTAAGGATGTGTCTGAAGGTTCGCCAGAGCAGGCCCTTGGTCAGACCATCCGTCAATATCAGAAGGCTGAGTGACTCTGGGGAGTTCCAAGCGCCTCCAAACCAGTCGTTTGGCCTCAAGAGGATGACTTTGTGACTTCACGTTCGGCCATCTGATTGGGGCTGTGAGTGTTCCTCCCTCAAAGCCAAGGACTCAGAGAGCTTTCAGCTATAGCTTCGTGGACCAAAAACAGCAAAAGAAACTTTAAAGTAAGAATTTTTCTACCTCATTTTGGGGACTACGTCACCAGTTGTTATTTTGAGAAAATTAAGTAAAGTGTTTGAGCAAACTTAACTCATATATTGGACAATAAAGCGTTTGAGTTAACCAAAGGGTTCAGTTTGGTCCTTGAAACCCTGAGCCTTTAAAGGGAGGCAAAAAAGCAATTCCCCGGGATAGATAGACCACGTCCCTGACCTTTCACAAGGCATTGATAGCCCGGGAGCGACAGCACAGGTGGTCTCCTCGAAGTGACTGGCTTGACCTTGAAGGAGCTGCGGGTGGCACCGGCCGGCAGGGAGCTCTGGCGTGGGCTGGTCCATGAGGTCACGAAGAGTCGGAAATGACTGAATGAATAAATAACAAGATACACACAAACATATACATCCAGAAAAACCTTGACTTATGAGTGTCCCTACTTATGGCCTTCTGACTTACAAGCTGTTGCTCGTCTGATTTTTTTTATTCAACATGCGAGCCAGATCTGGGTTATGGGCCCCTTCCAAAATAGTAGCTGTGTTGAGAAATTGAGGCGGGTCCAAGCTGGGAGGGAAGAAGGGGCCTTGACATGGATGATGGTGGGATGCGGAGAAGGAGCCTCTGAAAGGAGGACGGCAGCAGGGGGGCCAAGAGGGAGCCGAGAGGAAGGAAGGATGGACTGACTGGTATTTAGCCAAAAGTTATTACGCCGCTTGTGCTCCTTCTCAGGATGTAAAGCCTGGGATACCAAAGATGCTACTCCAGGTCTGTCCACTGGAGGAGAAAGTAGACTAATTTCTTTCCTGCTCTGCTGCTTTTTTTCAGCTATTGGTTTTGCAGTAGAGAGGAAAAGGACAACCCAATTATGAACTTCAGAGAGGGATTCAGGGGCTGATGCCAAAACATTGCTCAGAACGGGCACACTTCTTCCTTGACCTCAGTGGCTCTTGGGCCATAGAGATGGAAAACAAGGAGGTTACAGGCTCAGACTTCTGTCTTAGGGTGCATCTACACATCAAAAATAATGCAACTTGACTCTACTTTAGTTCTCATGACTCCTTACTATGGAAAAATGGGAACTCTAGTTTTTTTCCAGGTATGTATCCTTCTCTGCTGGTGCCTCGCCAAGATTCAACTCCCATGATTCCATAGGATTGAGCCATGGCGTTGGTGTCCAACTGCATTAATCCTACGGTGCACATGCCCCCAGGGGTAGCTGGAGACACATTCAAGAGTTTTGTGGGCCTTGGGCAAATGGCTCTTTTTGGAGGGGAATCACCTTGGCTCCACTCTCCTCTGTTGGGTCATTCATGATTTGGCTGTTGGCAGAGAATCACAAGAGCCCCCTGGTGGTGCAGCAGGATAAACCGCTGAGCTGCTGAACTTGCTGAGGTTGGAGGTTCGAATCCAGGGAGTTGGGTGAGCTCCCGTTGTTAGCCCCAGCTTCTGCCAGCCTGGCAGTTTGAAAACATGCAAATGTGTGTAGATCAATAGGTACCCCTTCTGCTGGCTACATGAACTTAGAGGCATGTACGGACAAAACCAACTCTTTGGCTTAGAAATGGAGATAAGCACCAACCCCCAGAGTTGGGCATGACTGGACTTAATGCCAGGCGAAACCTTGACCATTACTAGAGAATCACAATGAAATCACAACATCAGGAAAGACCATGCATCCCAAACCACTCCTGTCATGCAGGAATACCTAAGCCAAGCACTCCCAACAGATAGCCAAGCAGCCTCTTCTTAAAAACCTCCAGAGAAGGAGACCCCATTGACCTCCAAGGCAGAAACCTTTTCCACTGTCACTGCTCTTACTGTCGGGAAGTCCTTCCTAATGTTCTGGTGGAGTCTCTTTTCCTATCACTTGAATGAATGGCTTTGTGTCCCAATCCCCAGAGAAGCAGGAAACAAGTGCCCACCCCTTCTCAAGGGGACGCCCCACATCTCCTCTCCGACCCCTTTCCTTCAAACTAAATATTCCCAGCTTCCGAAGCCACTCGTCCTGGGGATTCAGGGCCAAGCGTTGCTTGTTGCTGCTGGCCTTTGGGAAGGAAGGAGAAAGAGAGTTGGGGGAGGGAATAAAGAAAGGGAAGGGAGGGAGAAGGAAGGAAGGAAGGAAGGACAAAGAAAGAAAGAGGGAGGGGCAGGGACGAAATAAAGAAAGAAAGGAAAGGAAGTGGGGGAGGGAAGAATGAAAGGGAAGGAAGGAAGGAGAAAGAGAGAAGGAAAGAGAAAGGGACAAGGAGGGAAGGAAGAAAGGGAAGGAAGGAAGTTAGGGGAGGGGGAGGGAAGAAAGAAAGGAAATAAAGAAAGGGATGGAGGAGAAATAGAAAGAAAGAAAGAGTGAGGAAGGGGGAGGGAAGGAAGAAAAAAGCGAGGGAGGTAATGCAGAATTCAGAAAGCCTGGGGGAGGGATTTGAACCTCAGGCTATGACTTTGAACCCACTGGGTGACTTTAGGCAAACCACACTCTCTCTCAGCCTCTCTCCTTTGACTCTTGCCAAGAGAAATCTGTGATGGGGTCACCTGGGGGTCACCCTCCCTCTGAAACAACAACTCTCCTAACTAGTCATGAATGATGCCTTCCTTGGAAAGTGAGGTGCTACAAATCCATTTGTGGACAAAAGAGGCCGTTCTGGTCTAGAGAGACAGGCCAAGGCAAGCCGCTCTCTCTCGTTCGGGCTCTCGACTTGTGCAGTCAGGGATGAAACCCAACAGGTTTATAATATTTCTCAGGCCTTTGTCCCTGCTGAGCTTCTCTGAATTCAAATGCTAGACTATGAAACTTGCTATTCCTGGTCCGCCCGCTGGAGGAGAAACCAAACTAAATGCCTTCTCCTGCCGGCTGATTTTGTTCCTCTGTGCCAGCGATTGACCCGGGTCCTGCACCTGCTGGCTTGGCCTTCTTTAGCTTGAGTGTACTTTTGATACCAGGCGTTCGCGGCCTGTGCTGCAGTCCTGGGAGTTGTGCCTTCTCTCCCCAAGTGGCTTCTGCTTCTCCCTTGCCTTCCATATAATAATCAATGTGTTACCCGCCTCTCCTTATGGCGTGAGGTTCGGTCCAACGTTTTCCCTGCTCCGTACTCCCACTGGGGCATTTCCCACTCTCATCGCTTTCCACCAAGGATTTAAATAATTTCCACCCAGAGACTAAATGCTGCAAAATCCACCATTGCTTTTATGGTGATTCAATGTACACAAACTTTGTTTCATGCACTGCCGATAAATAAAACCACCTTCAAGCGGTGAGTCTGAGGTATACAGTATATGAAACATACGTGAATGCGGCGTTTAGAGTTGAGTCCCACCCGCAAGACCTGTCACAGGGCGTGTTCAACCAATCCGAAATCCTACAGAAAAATCTGAAATGGGGAATGTTTCTGATTCCGTTAAATCCAGGCAGCTCCCAAGTTACGAATGAGATCTGTTCTGTAGTAGGTTTGCTCTCAAGCTGAATTTGTATGTAACCCAATTGTTCTCAAGTTGAATGGTTCCTAAGTTGAATTTGGTTTGTAATAATAATAATAATAATAATAATAATTTTATTTGTACCCCGCTACCATCTCCCAGAGGGACTTGGGGCGACTCACAGAGCAGCCACACAAAATATAGAAAATATAGACAAACATTTTTTTAAAAAAAACAACCAACATAAACATTACAACTTCACAATGCCCCTGGTTAAAATCTATAGAATACAGTGATAGCTGCAGGTAAAAACAACAGTAAGCAGTCTCAGTCTTGTAAAATGCGTATATTAATTAAGGAGTCTAAATGTGGTCAAAGGCTTGTAAAAAAAAACCCCATGTCCTCCATTGTGTAGGGAAAGCTTGGAGAGTAGGCACTTAGGGAAGTGTAACCGGGACTGTGGCTGGGTGTCAGCTGCATTAAAGATCACTACTGACAAAGGTCATGAGTTCGAAGCCAGCCTGGGTCGGAGTGAGCTTTGTGTAGCTTGTTGTTGACCTTTGCAACCCGAAAGACAGTTGCAGCTGTCAAGTAGGAAATGTAGGTACCTCCTATGTGTGGGGAGGCTAATTTATCAAAATTTACGAGGCCATAAAAAATCTCCAGCGAAAAGCTTGCGGGAATGCGGAAAGTACTTCATCAGTGTCGCAGATGGACGGTGAAGTGACAGCTCCCCTGGTGGCCAGAAATTGGAATGTTAAATAGCCTCTGACTGTCTGCCTATATGTGTTGTGTGTTTATGGCATTGAATGTTTGCCATATATGTGTACATTGTAATCCGCCCTGAGTCACCTACGAGGTGAGAAGGGCGGAATATAAATATTGTAAATAATAATAATAAATAATAATAACTCCAGATCAGGGGTGCTCACACTTTTTCAGCATGCGAGCTACTTATAAAACAACCAAGTCAAAATGATCTACCTCCCCACTACTCAGAGAGCCATAAAAGCAAAATATTTGGAAATTTATTTCAGTGAGGGCCATATAATATATTTTAAGACTGAATTCAACTAAATGTGAAAATAATAAGCCCCTGAGCATTCCTCACAAATAGCATGGGAGCTATACACACTGTGCCTGCAATCTGCCTGGGATCTACCAGGACGTCCTTCGAGATCTACCAGGATGCCCTTCGAGATCTACCAGGACGCCCTTCGAGATCTACCAGGACGCCCTTCGAGATCTACCAGTAGATCACGATCTACCTAATGAGCACCCTTGGTGTAAACAAACCGTAGGAGGAAACTAGCATGAATGGGTTGGGTGGTCACTCTCCGAAGGCACAGCAGAAAAGCCAGGTTTTTAGCTCCCTATCTGGAGCAGGGGTGCTCATTAGGTAGATCGCAATCTACTGGTAGATCGCAATCTACTGGTAAATCGCAATCTACTGGTAGATCGCGTAGGGCGTCCTGGTAGATCGCAGGCAGGGCGGGAGGAAGTCTCAGTCCTGCCCCAAAAGCTCCCGATGCCGCCCAGGTGCAGAAGGAGGTTGGACTGGATGGCCCTTGGAGGTCTCCTCCTATTCTAGGAACCCATTGTTGTTGTTATTATTATCAGAGGCTGAATGGCCATCTGTGAGGAATGCTTTGATTGTGTTTTTCCCTTATGGCAGAAAGAGGTTGGACTGGATGGCCCTTTGAGGTCTCCTTCTACTCTAGGAACCTGTTGTTGTTGTTAGTAGTAGTAGTAGTAGTAGCAGTAGTAGCAGAAGCTGAATTATTATTATCATCATTATTAGTATGAATAAATTCAGGGGCTTATTACATTCACATTTAGTTGAATTCAGTCTTAAAATATATTATATTTTAACTTGGTTGTTTTATAAGTAGCTCACATGCTGAAAAAGTGAGCACCCCTGGTTTACACCATGCACTTTCCCCTACTATCCCTAATAGAAGCCAAGCCCCACCGCTCCCCTAACTCGGGCTCCTCCTTAACAAATGACACCTTTTCTACTTCTTTCCCACCCAGGGTTTTAACGTTTTTAAACATTTTCTCTTGCACATTTGGCCCGCCCTTGTGATTGATTATATTACGTTATTTTGCATTATTTTATTTTGTTGCATTTTGTATTTGTTGTGTCTAATCTTCTATTGTTTTGTATATTATTTTGCTTGCTGTATTGTTTTTGGGCTTGGCCTCATATTAGCCGCCCCAAGTCCCCATTGGGGAGATGGTGGCGGGGTATAAATAAATATTATTATTATTATTATCATTATCATAATTGTCAGTCACTCATGTCTGAGTAAGATGT
>JARBWK010000001.1:213540550-213555656 GCA_030556195.1 Anolis apletophallus
AACAAGGCAGTGGGCTACAAGGAACACCTTGAGAAGGTTTTGTCCGAAGCGTTTACTTTGAAAAATCTGGAGTGATCACAGCAGGCCGACCACCTCCTCCAAAAATGTGGTCCACTGAACATATGAAGTCTGCTCATATGTTCTCCCTGTATTTGATTATTTGTTGCATGGCGGGCCACTGCCCCCGGGTCCACCACCTCCATGTGTGGGGAAAGGGTTGCGACTACGCATTCTGTAGTCAAAGGTCTGCCCAATCAACTTTTGATAGCTCACTCTGTGCTTGCCACAGTCCTTCCGTTCTGTGTGTTGATTGATTATTAGATTTGATTATTTGATTTTTAATCACCCCAACGATTCCCCGCGGCATTGGCCGCTAGCCCGCCCTGTACATGGCGGGGCACGCAAAAGACACCCACTGGGCAGCCAAGCAGTTAGAGCTCTGCAGGAGATGAGGAATGATATCGATCCATCAACTCTGCTGTCAGGAGGACTCCCCCCCCCCCCCCAAAAAAGGGACTTCCCCTTCCTCACCCACACATCTGTCTTTAATTGTCCTATGAGTGTTCTTTGCTAAAGGATACAAAACAGAAGAGGCTCAGTGCATCCAACGACTTTTCATTCAGACACAATGGGGTCAGTGTTATGTATTTAATGGGGAAAGGGAATAGGGGATGAGGTAGATTGTTGCAAGAGTTCCCAGCATTGCGCCGTTCCTTGGTATCAAAGCAATGACTCCAGGAGTTGATGACCAAATAATGTGCTACTGCTGAAGACTTTCATTCCCCCGATCTAAAAGAAGGACGGTGATCCTGCCTTGTTTTACAAGGGCTAAAAGTCTTGATCAGACCTAAGGCTACACCAGAAGGAGAAGTGGCGTACCTATTAACCCACCACGCAGGGCTGCTGAACAGGACAAAAAGAGATAACAAAGCAATGGGGCCATTGGAAATGGAAAACATTTATTGATTACAAAGAGTGATCTACGGGAGGATGGCGGTATCGAAATCAAACTCTGGAAAGCCCAAAATGGGCAGGTTGGCCTTCAGGAATACCGGCTTCTCCTCCGCAAGGGGGTCCAGCGACGTCCGTTGAAGGGTCGAGACATCTGCCAGGCTTAAGAACCTCTTGCTCTGGACGCTGGTTGGCCGACAGCTGAGGAACTTGTGGGCAACGTTTGCAAGATCCGGCCACTTCTGGCGGGAATGAGTAGACCGGTAAGCCAAGGGATCGCTGGAGAAATCTTATTGAGGCTCTTTGAAGTAACGGTTAACGGAAGAGTCGGCCGAGTCTAGCATGGCCACTTGGGCCACCAAAGAAGTTCCCTCCTCTGACTGAAAGGCGAAGGCCTCCTTCATGAAAGCGTTCTGGCATGGCGTTTCCACCCTGGGTTCCTTTGGACCTCTTTGGGGTGGCGGGACGGTGGTGTTGGAAGCGGCGATAGCGCTGCCGCTGGGGTTTCCCCGGGAAACGGTGTTGCGGCTTGTGCAGGGCGGTCCCCCACCCTCCGGTTGTATGCCTCCTTCACAAGCGCGATAAGTTCTGCCTTCCACCTTGGTAAGTCTTTGGGGCAAACGGTGTCCTTGATGCGAGGATTGCAGAGAACTGCCAGCATATGAGTCTTACTCTCCATCAGCGGCTCAAGACGTTTGCGGACGGCAACGGTCAACTTCCTGACCACCACCTGAGCCTGTGGAGTCAGGGTCCCAGACAGGGAGAGCACCACACTCTGTCCCCCGAGAGTTTCCGTTAAGTGCTTCAGCCATAAGATGATAGGGCGGATTTGGTGCTACAGTGGAAAAAGCCGGCGATTCTGTGGCAGCGCTCAATCAGGACTGTGACGTGGCCACCGTCTTCCCCGCGTCGGTGACCATGAACCCCAAGTTCGCAGTATGCTACATCCAGTCCCTCATCATGTCTCGCAAGTATTCACCGATTGTGTCAGCCGTGTAATCCTTGTCTATCACCTCCATAGCCAGCAGGACCCAGCAATGACCCGACCCGAGGCTTCCCTCCTCCTCCCACCAGTGAGCAGTGAGGGACAGATAGGAATAGCCTCCTCCCACGGAGGACCAAATGTCCGAGGTGAAGTGGAAGTGACTGGATAGTGCGGCACTCAGCAAGGTTTTCACTTGTTCTTTGCATTCCTCGTACAAAGAAAGAACGACGGTTCTGGAGAAAGTATGGCGAGTCGGGATCTTGTACCGTGGTACCAGGAGAGCCTTCAATCAGCGGAAGCCCTCCCGTTCCACCAAATGGAAGGGCTGGTGGTCGAGAGCCATCATCTCTCCCAGGCACCGTGTGATCTCCTTCACGAATGGCTCCATTACCCCCGTTCTCACCCTGCCCATGGGAAAAGACCAAGCTTTCATCATAGGCTGCTTGGCGAGTGTAGACGAGGTACTCTGGGTACTGCTGCATGTGGTTCCGGTTTCAATTGCATCAACATTCGTAGTAGGGTGATACCTCTTCATGTGCATCCTTAGGCCGCTTGTTGCAAGATGCCGCAAGTCTTTCCCTCCGCTGATGCTCCCGCCGCAATGCCTACAAACTGCCACGGTGGGCTTCTGAGAATGGACTGTAAAGTGATCCCAGAGCAGGGACTTGGGTCTTCCCAAACGACACACAAGTAATGGAGTGGTGGTGTTATCTCCACTGGTCTCTGAGGAATAGCTGGGGTGTGGGGAAACTACGTTGGACCCTCCCGCGAACAGCCCTCCTCCGGATCGCTGTGATCCGAGGAAGAAGTTGATATTTCGGAAGCATATTCTGTGTTTTGTTCCGCCGACACCATGACAACGTCATCATCCCTTGGGGCATGGGCAGAAGTTTGAGCTCTCCATGCTTGCAGAAGCAGTGGCCTCTGCAGCCCTAGTGGTGGCACGCTCCCGCGGAGTGATCTACAGACCCCTTCCTCCCCTGTGTGTTTGGGAACCATTCAGCGAAGAGGCAGGGGCCTTACAGAACGTCTCATACAGGAAGCCAAACTAGAACTTGCACACCAAGAAAGGGAGGAAAGAGGGTTTTCACAGCGTTTTGTGCCGGATAACAGGGAGTCTGCAACAAGGCCCCACAAAATAACTGGAAAGAGGCTATCAGAGCATTTTGTGCTATCTGCAATTCTTGGCTTTTCTTCGCGAACGAAGATTCAAGAAGTACTCATCCCACACTTTCTACAAGCGCGTTGATGACTAAAAAGGCTAATCTGAGATAGGCAAGTCCGGTTGCAAAAAGCACAGCAGAAAGTCTCCTTGGGTGATGTTATTTCCAGGTTGCGGTTCTGTCTGTGTTGTCGTTTCTCTTCGAGACTCGTTTGGTGTGACTTCTAGAGAGAGGCCACAGCATTGTGGTTAGTGCGTCTCCATGCCTCCCGATGTGAGGCCAGGGTGGACCATTGTTGGTGATCAATCAAATCCCGCAACAATAAACCAGAGTTGAGCTTGCCAGCACTGCATAGTCTGGAAGGAGTCAGCAACACCATCAGCCAAAAAATAAATAAATCAAAAAGCCGGTGGACCATCAATTCATTGAGAAAGTATGGGTTACCGAGAAAATCGCAGCAGACTTCAAGCATGTCACCGTATTATCACCATTTTCAAAAATAGGAAAAGAAGAGACTGCAGAAACTGAGTGCAGGATTTTTCTGAACGAAGCAGAGACTTCCGTAGAGAGACCAAGGTGCTTGTTTATAAAGCTATAGTCCTCCCAACCCTGCTATACACCTGCGAAACATGGACTGTCTACAGGCATCACACTTAACTCCTGGAACGAGTCCATCAGCGTTGCCTCTGAAAAATCCTGAAAATCTTTTGGAAAGACAGGCGGACAAATGTCAGCGTGCTGGAAGTAACAAGGACCACCATCACGGAAGCGATATTCCTATGCCATCAACTCTGCTGCACCGGCTACATTGCCCGAATGCCCGATCACTGTCTCCCAAAACAGTTACCATGCTCCCAACTTAAGAACGGAAAATGAAAGATTGGTGGACAGGAAAAGAGATTTAAAGATGGGCTTAAAGCTAACCTCATAAACTGTGGCGTAGACTCTGAGAACTGGGAAGCCCTGGCCCTTGAGGTAACTGGATCTCAGCTATGACCTGCAGTGCTGTGGAATTTGAAGAGGCAGAAATGGAGGGCGAAAGGGAGAAATGTGCCAAGAGGAAGACACATCAAGCTAACCGCCTTCCAGCTGGAAAGAAAATGCGGAAGAAAATGCGGGTGAAGAATAGGGCTCCACAGTCACCTACATATCCACCGCCAAAACACGACACCTGGAAGCCCATCATATTCGGACAGCGAGGGATCACCTAAGTAAGTAAAAGGACAGACGTTACTCAAGCAATGCTGATATGTAATAAACAATGTTTTCTAATTACTGGTATGCTACTTTTGTATATATTTTAGAGAAATTTTGGACATAACTTTATAAAGTATCTATTTTTTATTTTTTTAAAGGACAGTACAGGTTGAGTGTCCCCTCGGGTGGCTGAGATAGTGACTCCTTTGCTTTCAGTTTATACAACTTTTATTCCATGCACATTTTTTTGAAGTTGTATAAAATCACTTTCAGGCCATGTGCATAAAATAAATTGATCTTGGATCAATCTCCAAAGTTTATCATGATGCATGAACATGCAAATATGTGTATTCCAACATTTTTGGAGGTGGGGTGTGTATGTGGGGGGGGGGGCGGATTTCACAATTCAAAAGACTCACTCCCATACATTTCTGTGCACTTTATTCATTGGCCCTACCTTCTAAATTGTTGTTGTACCAATCCACTGGCTGCCGGTCCACCTCAGAGCCCAATTCAAAGTACTGGTGTTGACCTATAAAGCTCTGAACGGTTCTGACCCAGCTTACTTGTCCGAACGCATCCACCCCTACGTCCCACCTCGAAAAACTGCAAGGAAATGTTTGACTCCATTATTCTATATTCTTTAATAATTCAAAGTTTTATGACTGCCAATATCTATCGGGGAGATAGGGCGGGATAAAAATAATTATTATCTACACACCAGGCCCGGATTAACCAATTTTGGCGCCCTAGGCCACACTTTTGAATTACACCCCCAAACCAACCTCTACCGCACCCCCCACCTCCTCCCCCTTGCGGCTCCGCGTGCCTCCTTCCTCCGCGCGCCCCAGGGTGAGCCTTCCTCTTCCTCCTCGCCAAGCGCCCGGCTTTTTTGAGTCAAGGAACTTGGGCACGTCGCGGAGGAGGAGGAAGGGAATCCCCGCCCCCGGAAGCGCCTGAAGATCAACTTTTTTTTAAAAATTGGGGGAGTCTGGTTCTGCCCCCCCCCCCCTTGGCTGCACCCCTAGGCTGCGACCTAGTGTGGCTTTATGGGTGATCCGGGACTGCGACACATATACAGTGGAACCTGGACTTACAAGTGTCCCTATTTACAGGCTTTTCAGCTTACAAACTGTTGCTCATCCATTTTTTTGATTCGACATGTGAACCAGATCCGAATTACGAGGCCCTTCCAAAATGGCCACACTTTAACTGGAGTGGCTCAGTGCTATGGAATCAAAGGAGTTGTAGTTTTACAAGATCTCTAGCCTTCATAGCCAGAGTGGCAGTGCCTAATCAAACTACAACTCCTAGGATTCCACAGCAGTTAGGAATTGAAGACCATACTCCAGAAAATAAGGCCCAACCGCTCACTGGAGGGAAGCGTATTAGAGGCAAAGATGAAGGACTTTGCCACATCATGAGAAGACAGGAAAGCTTGGAGAAGACAGTGGCGCTGGGGGGAAAGGAAGGAAAAAGGAAGAGGGCAATATGCATGGGTGGTATCCTTGAAGAGACTGGCTTGACCCTGAAGGAGACCCTGGGGGTGGCCACGGGCAACAGGGAGCTCTGGCGTGGGCTGGTCCATGAGGTCACGAAGAGTCGGAAGTGACTGAAGGAATAGACAACAACTCAGTATTAATCAGAATTAAGGGAACCTACTAGTGTTACTCTGGGATTTCTAGTAGAGGGGAAGTAGTGCCAAGCAAAAGAGTAAGATTGATCCCAAGCTGTCTCTAAACCCAATTTTAGGAAATTCACTGTAGCTATTCTACCTAGGAGATCTTGGGAACTGTAGTCCAAACGCCTGACACATGATTCCCCTTTTTCTTCTTTGGCCACCAGTGGAGCTGTCTCTTTTTAACTTGGACAAGGAATCCATCTTTCAAATCTGCAGGTACCCGAGATGCTTTTGCTGGTGATTTTTTTGGCTCGTAGGGGAATTTGTTAAATTAGCCTCCCTACACATAGCTGGTACCTAAATTTCCTACTTGACAGATGCAACTGTCTTTCGGGTTGCAAAGGTTGACAACAAGCTACACAATTGGCCGGAAGCTCACTCCGACCGGGACTGGTTTCGAACTCATAAAAACGTATTGACTCGAGTATAAGCCAAGGGTGGGAAATGCAGCAACTATTGGTACATTTCAAAATAAAAATAGATAGCAATAAAATTACATTAATTGAGGCATCAGTAGGTTTTTTGAATATTTATATAAGACTAATTTAAAATAAGACTGTCCAGCTCTGATTACACCATTATTCTAACCTTCTTCAATGTAAATGTGCTTATGTGTCCTTCTAATAATAATAATACCAAGAGTAAAATAATAAATTTAATAATAATAGAGTAAAATAATAAATGTAATAAAACTAATATAATAAAATATTGTAAATGTAAATGTACTAACAATAATAATAGAGAAAAATAATAAATGTAATAAAAACAATAATAGAGTAAAATAATGAATATAATAAAATAATAGAATAAAATAATGTAAATGTACTAATAATAATAGAGAAAAATAATAAATGTAATAAAAACAATAATAGAGTAAAATAATAAATGTAATAACAATAATAGAGAAAAATAATAAATGTAATAACAATAATAGAGATAAATCTTCCCATCGTTCCCACTTGAATCTTATCTGATGTCTCTTTAATACATCAGTGACAAAATAATAGTTTTTCCTTTTGCTTAATGAAAGGGGGGTAAATTCTTTCAGCACTATAACTTCTTTCCCTGCATATCTTGGGGTGTTTTTTACTTTCGCTTGGAATATCTCATCCCTTAGAGACCTCCTTGATAACGTCACCACGATGTCCCGGGGGAGCTTATTCCTTCTTGCATAGTTGGAATTCATCCTTTTTGCATTTTCAACCTCTGGGCGAATTTGTTCCTTTGGAATATCTAAGATGTCCGCCAGGATCTCTGCGATCACCAGTCTAAGATCCTGCGCCTCATTTTCGACAACATTCCTGAGCCTCAATTGGAGTTCTGTTTCTTTGATCGCCACTTGTTCCTGGCGTTTTTCCAATTTCTTGTTTGCTTCCTCCAGGGCTTGAATCTTGTCCTCCATTTTCTTTTTAGTTTTTTTTGCGGCGGTGGATTCTTTCTTACACTCGTTGACATCTTGTCTCAAAGTATCCATTTCTTTTCTCATTCCTATCATCTCCTCTCTTAGCTCTTCTTTCAACTCTTTCTTCATAATCCCAAGTTCCTCCTTGAACATCAATTTCAGTTTATCATGTGTGTTATCGCTGTTTTCCCGGATTTGCTGTTGAATTTCCTCCTTCATTTTCTGAATTTCAGTAAAGAGGTCCCTTCCCGGTTGTTCTCCGGACATGGAATTTCTCCTAGGGGTGGATCCTCCCCCACCTTTATTAAATTTCCCAGTGGTGAATTTATCCATGGCCCTACGGATTATTCTTGCTGATAAAGGAAAAAAGAAAAAGAGTATATGTCACTATTGTATTGTGGGGTGCTCTGATTCAGCGGTTGCCTGGGACATAGGAAGATATTGGAGGTGCAAGTTATAAAGTTAACTCTGCCTCTGTCTCCTTCAGAGATGGTCCTGTTAGTCCTATTACAGCTTTCCTCAGATAAGATACTTGTGGTTATACAGGTTGTTCAGGGCTTCGCCACCGGGGGGAGCCGCTCCGACGTTGTGCTGGACTTTAAAGAGGATATTATAACATGGAAAGAATGGCACTACCAGCGTGTTTAGCCTTCTCCTGCGTCTGACGTGTGACGTTGACTACGTCAGAGCTCCTAGCTGCTCCGCCACAGGTCCTGCCTGGCCGCGTCCTTTCTTCCCGCTGGCGGCCTCTTCCTGGTGCTCGCACCGAGGGCTTCCTCGCCTCTTAAAGGTATACACACCTCTTTCTCCCTCTTTCTACCTCGATCCCTCTTCTGGGCTTCTGGACTTCTGGACTCCTCCGATGATCCTACTATTACCCTCCAGTTACCCTGCAATTACCGGGGACTTGTCAGCCCTCCGTTCCGACCGTCAATCAGTCCTCCTGCTGCAAGGGGCTCCCCGGGACTCGCAAGGGCACCGGGGAGCTCCGGGGAGCTCCAAAGGGCGTCCGGGCCTTTCCCCAGACGTCCACCCTCGATACTGCTTGTACTGCTTGTTGGTTTCTTTTGGTTCTTTTATCTGAGGGGGGGGGTGTGCGAACTCACTCACGGGACCGGCCTTCTGTCCTCTCAGTGACCAAAACGATTTAACCTTCTCCTCGTGTGCATTAAAAGGAGGGCGGTCGGCCTCGGCAGCACCGTAGTGCTGTACCTTCCCTCCACAGCAGTTGCCCTTGTTGTTGCGCGCCGGCACTAGCGTCCTCCCTTGAGGGGGGGACGCGTTCGGCCGGTTCCGCAACCAAGAGCCCCCTTCGAAGCAGTCTTGTCCCGCTGCTTCGTTGGGACTGTCGACAGTCCTCAGTCCCTACTGTGGTGGGGGTCAGACCTCCTCTAGGCTGAAGCGCCCTGAAGGTCTGCTGCGACCGCCATCTTGCCCTCCCCGGAAGTCCCCATCTTGCCCTCCCCGGAAGTCCTCGGTTTATTTTAAAGAGGAAAAAAGGTGGATCACCAGCGAGGAAAAAGCCAAGGAGTTCTTCGAGGAACTTAACCAGCATTTGGATAAGAACCCCCCACAAGGACAGGAAAATCAGGGGCAGAGGCAAGAAAAGGTGAACCCCCCTCCACCAAGTGCTGATGATAATTATAAGAAGCAAGACAAAAAACGGCCCAGACCAGACTCAACGGAGGATCAGGAGGAGTTAAAAAATAGACCTGGCCCGGACGTTCTAAACCCTTCTAACCTGGAAGATGATGGAGATGACACTCTATTCTAATAATGTTAATGGTTTTAATTCACCTAATAAAAGGCTTTTTTTTCCAAAGCATTGAAGAGAGGAAATTATGATTTGGTGGCGCTTCAGGAGACGCATATTGCGCAGAGACATGCAGTGCATCTGATAAAAAAGGATCTGGGTATTGAATTTGTCTCAGCAGGGCAGACTAAGAAAAATGGAGTAGTTGTTTATGCAAAAGCCTCTTTAAATCCTTCACTAGCATTTAAAGATACTGAGGGGCGGATGGTAGGGGTGAAAATTAATTTGCAAGGCAAAGAGATTTTGGTCTGTAACATATATGCGCCTACAGGTGCCAAGGGGAAATTCACCCGTCATCTAAAGCAGCAGCTGGAAGGCCAGGTGTTTGATGAACTGATTATTGTGGGGGATTTTAATGGGGTAATGGATACAGAGTTGGACAAATCAAAGAGGAAGATAATAAGAGGCAAAGGTAATAATATGGGGCAAATTCCACAATGCCTCAGCAAAGTCAAAGAGGAATATAATTTGATAGATATTTGGAGGAGCAAGAACCCAAGAGTAAGAGACTATACTTTCTATTCCCATCGCCACCAATCGTGGTCTCGGATTGATATGGTATGGGTCTCCAAGGCACTCGCTATTCAGGTTGAGAAGGTATCAATCTGGCCGAGACTACACTCAGACCATGGCCCCCTCACTATGTCGATGGGGATCAGAAGAAGGAGAAGGAGCTGGAAATTAAATGAATCCTTGCTTAGAGACGAAAAGGAGATTGAGACCAATCAAAAGCTGATCAGAGAATATTTTGAACTCAATGGAAAAGACCAAACTTCGGAGGAGACTCGTTGGGATGCGAGCAAAGCCGTCATGCGCGGCCATTTTATACAACAGGGAGCACGTAAAAACCGTCAGAGAAATGAGGCAGAGGCCAAGTTGCATGAGGAACTAAGGAAGAAGGAGCTTCTGCTCAAATCCCAACCGAATAATAAAACGATTTCTTGGGAGATAGATATGCTAAAAAAAGAAATGAACTCCTCAGAAGCAGAACGACTGGCGAGAAATTTGAAAAGGATGAGATTGGCATATCTAGTTAATGCAAATAGACCCGGGAAGGTATTGGCGAGGAAACTTAATCAGAAGCGACAGAAACAGTGTATTGCGCAACTAACCTGCGACAACAGAGTGCTCTCGTCTCAAGAAGAGATTGCAGATTGTTTCAAGTCATATTACAGTGGACTTTACCGAAAGGACCCAATAGAACTGTCGGAGGTTACCCAATATATATCAAAGCAAAAAATTCAGAAAATTAGTGATTCGCAACGGGAGGAGCTAAACAGACCCATTACAGAACAAGAAATTAGAAGGGCGATAAAGAACCTTCCTAATAACAAGGCACCTGGCCCGGATGGGCTAACCGCACGGTATTACAAAGCGCTTCAGGAGGAGGTGACCCCGCACTTAACTTCGTTGATGAACAATGCATTAATGAATGGAAAGATCCCCGAGTCTTGGAAAAGGGCAAATATAATCGTCATACAGAAGGAAGGGTCGGACCCGAGATTGGCCAAAAATCACCGACCTATTTCGCTGCTTAACATCGACTATAAGCTTTATGCTTCAGTGATGGCGGATAGACTTAAAGCTCTATTAAAGGAGACCATACATCCGGACCAAGCGGGTTTCCTACCGCAAAGATATCTGAGAGACAACATCAGGGCTATGATCGATACGATCGAATATTATGAGAAACACCCCCAAAAAGAGCTCGGCCTGCTGTTTGTCGACGCCGAAAAGGCGTTCGACAACGCCAATTGGGACTTTTTAAGCCTTGTTATAAGAGAGCTAGACATGGGCTTCTCCTTTGAGAACGCGATTCGGGCTATTTATTCCAACCAAATGGCGACCTTACTCATCAACGGAGAAGTAGCGGGTTCCTTAATTATAGAGAAAGGGACACGGCAGGGATGCCCGCTCTCGCCGTTGTTATTTATTTTGTTTTTGGAACCTCTCCTTGAATCTATTAGGAGGGACAAGACATTAAGAGGCCTTAAGGTGAGGAATGTACATTGGAAGGTTAAAGCCTATGCGGACGATGTGGTCTGTATTATAGAGAACCCGCTGGAAAATATAGTAAACTGGACGAAGAAGATAACGGAGTTCGGAGCTTTTGCGGGGTTAAAGATGAATACAGACAAAACGAAAATTCTGACCAAAAACATCGTTCCGTCAAGGAGAAACCTATTACAAGAAATAGCTAAATTTGAAACGACAAGGAGAATAAAATATTTGGGTATTTATTTTACAGCAAAAAATAATCAACTCCTCCAAAATAATTACATTCCAGCCTGGGCAGAGATAAAAAAGAAACTGGAGAGATGGAAATACCTTAATTTGAATCTTTTAGGCAGAATTTCGGCGATCAAGATGGGGGTGCTCCCTAAGCTGATGTTCTTGTTTCAGAACCTTCCGGTGATAAGGTCGAAACGTTGGTTTGGAGTATGGAGATCGGACATTTTAAAGTTTGTATGGCGCTCGAAAAAAGCGAGAATTAAGTACAATAACCTCTGTGATAGTGTTGACAGAGGCGGGTTAGCCCTCCCCAATTTTGAACTGTATCATGACGCTGCAGCGCTGAGTTGGTTGAAAGACTGGGCCACTCTCAAGGATACTAATTTGTTAACAGTGGAGGGCTTTGATTTACGCCGGGGGTGGCACGCCTACCTCTGGCATGACAAGGCACTAATTGAAAGAAACTTCACCAACCATTTTGTTAGAGCTCCCCTCCTAAAAGCATGGAATAAATACAAGGACCGATTTTATCAAGCAACTCCGCTATGGATCTCACCACAAGAAGCGCAACAGCTGAGAGAGCTTCCGGTGAGTAGGTGGTACACCTACGAAGAATTGATAACTAGGAACGGATCCCAGTGGGTACTTAAATCGCTAGAGTCGCTACGAGGGCAAAATATGGAACTTTCTTGGTTCCAATATGCTCAGTGTAAAGAAATCTTCAAAAGGGACGTGAGAAAGAATTTCAACACAAACCCCACAGTTTGGGAGAAGGCGATGAAATCGAACAAAAAGGTGATAAGCCTACTGTATAACAAGCTTCTGGAGTGGGAGACCGAAATGGAAGGGGTGAAAGAAACGATGATAAGATGGGCCAAAGATCTAGGTCATACTATCCTGATGCAAGAGTGGGAGTCGTTATGGAAGGTGAAAGTGAAGGGCTCGGGCTTCTCTCATATGACAGAAAACTGGTATAAAATGTTTTACCACTGGTATCACACACCGGTGAGTTTAGCCAGGTGCTACCCCTCAATGAAAGACCAATGTTGGAAGTGCAAGGAGGCTAGAGGAAGCTTCATGCACTGCTGGTGGCAATGTAAGTTACTCAAGAAGTTTTGGAAAAAAATCCACATACATGCGGAAAATATCCTAGGGAAAAATTGGAAATGAAACCGGAGTTTTATTTGCTCCATCTAACGGACAATGAATGGGAGAGGAATGATGATAAGATCTTTTTCTATCTGGCCACGGCTGCCAGGATGGAAATTGCTAAACATTGGAAATGTGTGGATCCCTTATCTATAAGGAACTGGCTGCTAAGGGTTAGGGAAATTATGGACCTCGATGCTCTGAGGAGTATGGCCACGGATCAAAGCAATAAGAACAGGACGGACTGGGGGAAAGTCAGCCGATATCTAAGTGAACTTAGTCCAAAAAAGCTAGATAATTCATAAGCAAACTTGTAAAAGTCATTGCAAGAACATAAGGGGGCCTAGCGGACAGGCAAGGTATGGTTACAAATGGTAACTAGAAGTGGATGGAGCAGGCCGACTGGACGGGAGTTATTGTACATCCTCACTTTCCTAATGTTTTACCCCTCACCCCCCCTGTCCCCCCCCCCAGTTCCTTTCCTTGCCTTTTTTACCCCAAGTTTAAGAAACCAATAAAAAATCATTTAAAAAAAAAAACAATAATAGAGATAAATAATAATGTCATAATAATAGAGTAAAATATTGTACATGTAATAATACTAATAACAAAGTAAAATAATAAATAACCTTGACTCAAGTATAAGCCGAGGGGAGTTTTTTCAACCTAAAAAGGGGGCTGAAAAACTAGACATATACTCGAATATATACAGTAAATTAAGTTTATATATAAAGGAAGAGTCGTCATGGAAAGACCGTCCCAAACAGAGAAACCTTACGACGCAGAGACACCAAACTTGCCAACAGAAATAGGCCTCAAACAAGGTACGTTTGTAGCAAAGAAACTTTCTCCCCCAAAACCTAAAAGGCCCCCAAAACGAGTAAAAAACTACATTTCCCAGCATCCTCCGGGGCTGCCAAAGACTCTCCCAGCCTCTACATTCTGACAACATGATTGGCTGCCAATAAGGGCGGATTTGCATAACTCCTGTACTGGCCAGCCAACATGAACATTCCGACCCATAATAAACTGTCAGAGGAGGATAAGGCAAAGGGCTGAGGCACAAACACAAACACCCAATTCACTTCCCACAGAAAATTTACACCCCTACAAATCACAGACCACGCCCAAAATTGACAGTAAGGCTTCATTAACTTAATTTCCCTGACTAGGCCTCACTTAATGGAATGCTGTTTACGCTCTGAATTGACAGTAAGGCTTCATTAACTTGATTCTCCCGACTAGCCCTCAGCTCATTGGACATTGTGTATGGCCTGAATTGACAGTAAAGCTTCATTAACTTGCTGTTCCTGACTAGGCCTCAGCTCATGGGACATTGTGTATGGCCTGAATTTACAGTAACCTACCTTGGCACACAGAGCCCCTATGACCCATGCTACATTCTACTACAGTTTGGAGGAGGGTGGACCATGGATTATGGGACTTGAAGTTCCTCCGTGGATAATGGGATTTGTAGTACTTCAAAACCCATCATTCCCCACAGACCACTGTGTCCAAGAACCAAGACCGATAAAGACCAAACTTGGCAAACAATGCCCCCCATGACCCACACTCCATCCGACTGCAGATTAGAGGAGGACACACCATGGATAACGGGATTTCAAGTACCTCCACTCACTTCCAAAGTACCCCACCCACACACGCATCAACCTCTACATCAACACAGCAGACGGAAAGACAAAAAACATTGTATATCCACAAGCTATGCAGAACGCCAGCAACACCACACACCGACAACTCCCCAGCACTTCAACATCCCACCCACCAAAACAACCCACAACAACACAGCCATGACCCCAACAACACCATAACTAACAACAACTCCAACCCTTACATACTCAGACATCCTCGCATCTCCAAAATAGGGCACAGCAACGCGTGCCGGGTACAGCTAGTATTTATATAAGACTGTAATTTAAAATAGGACTGTCCAGCTCCGATTAAACCATTATTCTGACCTTCTTCAATGTAAATGTGCTTACATGTCCTTCCAAGAATAATAATACAAGAGTAAAATAATAAATTTATTAATAATAATAGAGCAAAATAATAAATGCAATAAAACTAATAGAATAAAATATTGTAAATGTACTAATAATAATAATAGAGAAAAATAATAAATGTAATAAAAACAATAATAGAGTAAAATAATAAATATAACAACAATAATAGAGAAAAATAATAAATGTAATAACAATAGAGATAAATAATGTCATAATAATAGAGTAAAATAATGTGCATGTAATAATACTAATAACAGAGTAAAATAATAAATAACCTTGACTCAAGTATAAGCCGAGGGGAGTTTTTTCAGCCTAAAAAGGGGGCTGAAAAACTAGGCATACACTGGAGTATATACAGTAAATTAAGTGTATTATTAATATTATAATAATTGTCAATCACTCATGTCCTTCCAAGTGTAGGGTCTTGTGTATGTGTGTATACAGAGAGAGAGAGAGAGCTAATGAAGCTCCAGTGGGGTGTTGTTAACCCTTCCTTATGCAGCTATACC
>JARBWK010000001.1:213555756-213622680 GCA_030556195.1 Anolis apletophallus
TTCAAAAGTTTCATCTGGAGCCCTCGTGGAACGTCTATTCAAAGTTCCAGCACATGCCACGCCCCCATTATTTTTTCAGAATCTGAGAGAAAAATAAGACAACAATCCTGGAAGTATAAAGAAGAGTATTATAGAACTACTGTGGTTTTTAGTGAGAAATGACCGCCCCCTCTTGGCGGAGCCTCAGAACTGCATCTGGGAAGAGACACTTCATGACTACGTTGCTTTTCTCTCTACAATATCTTGGACAGTGTTTTCCAACCTTTTTAGAGCTGCGGCACACTTTTTATATTTACAAAATCCTGGGGCACACCACCAACCAAAATGACACAAAATGACACTCTAACACAGTCATACATATAGTTAATATGTTTTTAAATGTATTTATACACTCCGTGTGAAACCTGGGCCTGTTTCAATGAACACAACATAGATATCCTGGCAGGAATGGCAGAATGACACAAACCCACAGAACTCCCATAACCAAGAGAAAATACTTTAAGAATTTGGTGGGCATTGACCTTGAGTTTTGGAGTTGTAGTTCACCTATATCCAGAGAGCACTGTGGACTGAAACAATATTGGATCAGGACCAAACTTGCATGAATACTAAATATGCCCAAATGTGAACACAGATGGAGTTTGGGAAAATAGACCTTGACATTTGGGAGTTACAGTTTCTGATAAGAACAGATACTACACTTGATCTTAGCAAAAAGGCCGAGAAGCGATACACTTTCTGAGATTTATAGTTAACACACAAAACAAAGAGCATCCTGAACTCTTGCAACAATGGAATTGAACCCAACTTGGCATAGAGAACTCCCATGACCAAGAGAATATACTGAGAGCTTTGGGGAAAATTGGCCTAGACTTTTGGGAGTTATAGTTGCACCTGCAATAAAAGAGTACTCTGAACTAAACCAACAAGGGAATTGAACCAAACTTGGCAGAAAGAACGCCCTTGACCAAGAGAAAATACTGGAGAGCTTTCGAGAAAATTTGGCACCTACCTGACAGGCAGCCCTGTCCTGGATTGGGCGAGGATCCTGGGAGGTGGCATGGAGCCAGGTGATGTAGGCCAAAGGGTTGGGCCTAGATTTGGCAACACTTTCAGGCCCAGCTCGCAGCCCAGCTCAGGGCCTGGCCCCTGCGGGGAGCCTTTCTCCTGGTTTGCGGCTTCACCAAGCCCGGTGGGAGATGCGATCCAGCCAAACCTGGCTCCCAGGGAGGGCCTGGGGCCTGCGAGGAGCCTTTCGCCCAGTTCGCAGCTCTGCTGAGCCCACGGGAGATGCAAGCTGGCCCTGCCTGGGAGCTGGGTTTGGCAAACAGGGAGAAAGGCTCCCAGGGAGGGCCTGGGCACCTTGGGGAGCCGTTCTACTGGTTTGCGGCTCCGCCGGGCAAAACAGGATAAAGGCTCCCCGCAAGGAACAGGCGCTGCCTGGGAGCCACGAACCAGGAGAAAGGCTCCCAGGGAGGGCCTGGGCACCTTGGGGAGCCGTTCTACTGGTTTGCGGCTCCGCCGAGCAAAACAGGATAAAGGCTCCCCGCAAGGAACAGGCGCTGCCTGGGAGCCACGAACCAGGAGAAAGGCTCCCAGGGAGGGCCTGGGCACCTTGGGGAGCCGTTCTCCTGGTTTGCGGCTCCGCCGAGCAAAAACAGGATAAAGGCTCCCAGAAGGAACAGGCGCTGCCTGGGAGCCACGAACCAGGAGAAAGGCTCCCAGGGAGGGCTTGGGCACCTTGGGGAGCCTTTCTCCCAGTTCGTGGCTGCGACGAGCCTGGTGGAAGACGCGAGATGGCCAAATTCAGTTCCCAGGCAGGGCCTGGGCCCTGTGGGGAGCCTTTCTTCCGAGGCTCTCTCTGAGGTGCCCAGGCCCTCGCTGGCAGCTGGGAGGGGCTGGCTCGCATCTTCCTTAGGCTCAGCAGAGCCGTGAAGTGGGCGAAAGGCTACTCATAGGGCCCATTTCCTCCCTGGGAGCCAGGTTTGGCCAGCTCGTGTCTCCCACCAGGCTCGATGGAGCCGCGAACCGGGAGAAAGCCGCGCGGAGGGGAAATGGCTGAAGGAGGCGGCGCCCCAGCCCCTTCGCCATTGCCCGGCCCTTCCTCCTCCCTCAAGCAGCAGCAGGCAGGAAAGGGAAGAAAGGGGGGAAGAGAGGTTTTTCCGCAGCACACCAGGTGATTGCTCACGGAACACTAGTGTGCCGCGGAACACTGGTTGGGAAACACTGTTCTTGGAGATGGGGCACAAGTCTATATACAACTAGCTTGGGGACCTGGCGGTGCCCGGGTTATTTGAGGGCCAAGGTTGGTTCCTATTAGATATTTATGTGGCTTGCAGTGGTCTCAGGAACTTAGTGAAGGCACTGCAAGTCCCATTGGCCGTGGTCCATCCCCCTCCAAACAGCACCAGGATGTAGAGTGTGTCATGGGGACTCTGTGTGTCACATTTGGTCTTGATCATTCTTTGGATGAGGGTTGCAGCGGTTTCGGAAGGTGAGTGAAGGTATTTCAAGTCCCATCATCTGTGGTCCGTCCTCCTTGAAACAGCACCAGGGTGAAGAGTGGGTCATGGGGGCTCTGAATTGTAATTTGTAATTTTGGTCTGTATTGGTCAGTGGTTGAGGGTTGCGTTGTGAAGTGGGCCATTGGGCCCGTGTGCCAATTTTGGTCCTTCTCCGTCATTGCTGTGGGCCGCAGTGCCTAACTGCCTGAGGCCTTTCCTTTTTTCTCTGAGTCACTTTAGAATGTTGGAATGTGGATGGCCAATCGGAGTCCTTTATGCAAATACCATTTCAGTGGCAACCAATCCCCTCTGGAGCCGTAGAATGTTGGAATTCTGAGGCTGGCCAATCAGAGTCCTCTATGCAAATAATCCCATAGTGGCAACCTATCGAAATGCTGTCGCGTATTCCTTGGCACCTTGGCACCTCCCAGAAAATGAACATTTCATTTCCAACCGAAAAAACCCCCTGTCATTTGGCTAACTCAAGTATGAAGGTGCTTTCTGTTTTGCTGGCCAATCAGAGTCCTTAATGCAAATTGTCTCTCAGTGGCAACCAATGCTCTCTGTCTGGTGACTTAGAGTGTTGGAGTTCTGAGGCTGGCCAATCAGAGTCCTTTATGCAAATAATCTGGTACCTTAGAGTGTCGGAGTTCTGAGGCTGGCCAATCAGTGCCCTTTATGCAAATAATCCCACAGTGGCAACCAATCAAAACGCTGGCACATATTCCTCCCTCTGCACCACTGTACCGCCACAAACACTGACTTTTATTATATACATAGATAGATATTTTCTGATATTTTCTATATATCTTATACACATAGCCTGAAGGCCATGTCATACAATACTTTTGTGCATGACACAACATTTGGATCTACGAAACCTTCAGAAAGCGAAGGTGCAGGCATCTTCACCACCCACGTGGACAATTTAAGATTTTGGAATTTTTGATAAATGATCCTCAACCTGTATGAATGATGATGGAAACAATAATTGTTCCCTTAGAGTGAGGGTCACACAGACAAACCCAGACTCCTCCGGTTCTGTAAGACATAGAGGAAAGGTAGCTTCCTCTCTATTTTGGTTCCCCATCAGATCTACAAATGTTCACTACAAATGTTCATTTACAGACCCTCTGAATGTAAAGATCCCACATGATTCGAGACCATTGGACTTCAAATACACTGATCTGTTATGATAAATGAGTCTTGGACATCTCAGTGGCTTTCAATACCATCAACCATGATATCCTTCTGGGTCGGCTCTCCAGAATGGTTCTTGGGGGCACTGTGCTGCAGTGGCTTCCTGGAAGATCGTACCCAGATGGTGATGCTGGGGGATGCCTACTTGACCCCTGGCCCTTGACCTGTGGGGTCTCACAAGGTTCCATTATTTCCCCCATGCTCTTCAACATCTACATGAAACTGCTGGGTGAGCTTTGGAGTTGGGTGTCATCTCTATGCAGATGACACTCTACTACCCTTTTCCACCAAATTCCTGGAAAGCTCCCCGGATCCTAAAGCAGTGCCTGACAGCTATGATGGACTGGATGAGGGCCGGACAAGACAGAGGGCCTCCTGGTCAGTCACGAGGCCGATCAGGGTATAGGGTGGCAACCTGTGCTCAATGGGGTTCCACTCCCCCTGAGGACACAAGCCTCAGTCTGGCGATCCTCCAGGACTCACCACTGATGCTTGAGGTTCAGCGGTGGGCGGTGGGGGGTGGGGGGGCTCGCACAGTTAAAACTTGTGCACTAGCTTCGACCATACCTCAAAATTGGCCATGGTGATCCACGCCTTAGTTACATGCAGAATGGACTACTGTAATGCACCCTACATGCCTTTGAAGATGGTTCGGAAACTGCAGGTACTGCAATGGTCAGCTGCGAGATTACTAACTGGAGATAGCTACAAGGATCATCTCATGCCCCCTGCTGAAGCTTCCACTGGCTTCCAACAAGTTTCCGGGCTCAATTCAAAGTGCAGGTCATTACCTATAAAGCCCTATATGCTTTGGGTCCAACCTATCTTCGTGACCGCATCTCTTTCTACGAACCGGTGCAGGCTCTGAGATCGACAGGGGATCCCCTCCTCTCAGTCCCACCGTCTCAAGTGTAGCTGGTGGGGACGAGAGAGAGGGCCTTCTCTGTGGTGGCCCCTCTAGAATACCCTCACAAAAGTTATTAGATTAGCCCCCATCCTTACCCCACCTTTACCCCAACCCGATCCTTCCATACAGTACTGTAGCCAGGATTTTGATTCGGGGGGGGGTCGCCTGAGTTTGATTTGGGGGAAAGGCTGAGTCTGAGTGAGAGAGGATCAACCCTAGCAAGCCTTTTGTATTGTTATCCCAGTACCCCCATGTATATGGGATATATTGAGCACGGTGATCAGATCATGATGTGAATACACATAATGGTTTAATGTACCAGTAAGGCTTTCTCGAGATTTGGGGGTTGAGCCCTCAAGCCCCGGCTATGACCCTGCTTCCATACCAACCTGAAAACATGGATGTTCAGACAGGCCTTTGACCTTGAGTAGGCTGAATGGGCCCATATGAAACTGACACTTGGCACCTTGTTAATTGACGTCAGTTATTTCTATCTAATGTTGGTTTAAAATTGTATTATTTTGATTTTATGCTACATGTGTTGATGAGGGTTGTTATAATTTTAGGTGACTTGTTTTATACTTTTGTACCGTTTTTACCTGTTGAATGGTATATGTGCTGTAGACATCACATGCAACTCCTGAACGATTCCATCAGTGTTGCCTCCGAAAAATCCTGCAAATCTCTTGGGAAGACAGGTGGACAAATGTCAGTGTGGTGGAAGAAGCAAAGACTACCAGCATTGAAGTAATGCTCCTCTATAATCAACCCTGCTGGACTAGCCACATTGTCCGAATGCTCCATCACCGTCTCCCAAAGCAGTAACTCTACTCACATCTTAAGAATGGAAAATGAAAGGTTGGAGGACAGAAAAAGAGATTTAGGCATGGACTCAAAGCCAACCTTAAAAACTATGGCATAGACACCGAGAGGGAACTGGGAAGCCCTGGCCCTTGAGCGTTCTAGCTGGAGGTCAGCTGTGACCAGCAGTGCTGTGGAATTTGAAGAGGCACAAATGGAGGGTGAATGGGAGAAACGTGCCGAGAGGAAGGAGCATCCAGCCAACTCTGACTGGGACCGCCTTCCACCTGGAAAGTGTCCTCACTGTGGAAGGACATGTGGGTCAAGAATAGGGCTCCACAGTCACCTCCGTACCCTCCGCCAGGACACCTCACTTGGAGGACAATCTTACTCAGACAACGGGGGATCACCTAAGTAAGTAAATCAGTTATATGTGCACCCTGGAGGGCCTTGTAGGCCACCCGAGTCTGGTCAGGGAGATATTGGCAGGATATAATAAAGACGATGATGATGATGATGATGATTATTACTAGTTGTCCCCTGCCACACGTTGCTGTGGCAGGAGACATGTATATATCTTTTGTGTGTGTATCTATTTGTGTATATGTGTGTTTGTGTATATATATGTGTGTGTTTTTGCACATGCATTGTAATGTAATTTATATTTTTTGTTGTGTTTTTCAGTGTTTTTATGAGATATGGTCACTCATTGGCCTGATAGGTGTATTGTGTCCAAATGTTGTGTCAATTTATCCAGTGGACAAAACTTCATAAGATAATGGCCAACATGTTAGATCTGAGGGTTCAATTAAAACCAGAATATTTCTTACTGGGCCTGATGGACTTTGATGTTGATAGAAATACTGAGAGAGTTTTTGTGTATTGTATCACAGCAGCCACACTGACCCTGGCAAGGACTTGGAAAGAAGCCGTCACACCGAATATTGATGACTGGTCAGCAAAACTTCTCGAGATCATGAAAATGGACACGCTAACTCAAAAACTGGCACAAACAAACAATCGCAAGAATACAGACTGGAAGAAGGTGGTGGTGTTCCTAAAACAAAATAAATTTGAAGGATGGGCGAATATTGTGACTTAGGCTATTTAAGGACATTGACCCTACGTAAGGATGCTATGACAAAGTACATGGGGGGGGGGGGGGTTGTAATCATAACAGTAGAAATGTAGGTTGTAAGTACTCGTGTAGTGTCTGTTTGTATAGAATTGTTTTGTCCTATGTATGTCCATAGTGTTATATGTGGAGTGCTTTTATGTCTGTTTTTTAAAAAACTTTTGTGTGATAATAAACACTATTTCTAATATATACATATATATATACACACACACACTGTGTGTGTGTATATATATATATATATATATATATATCCAGTGCTTTTTGAGTTATGTTAATAACATTATTTTTTTATTTATATGGATGATGATTATCTGTCTATCTATCTATCTATCTATCTATCTATACAAATAATAAAAGAGAAAAAGATGTATGTATGTATGTGGAGGAAGTGTCCACTTCTTACACAGACAGCCTCGGGCCTCCACAAGCAGGCTATAATTCCAAGTGCTGAGAAGCCTCCAAAGGCACTCCCTCATCTGGCATTGCAGGTTACAGTGAGCGCCATTCACATGTAGCCCAAACACTGCCAATGTCCTCCCCAAACACTACGGCTCACCACCCAAGTCATGCTTTCATTTGGGGAGACTTCCATCCTACATTTGATGTGTTCCCTCTACCCCAGGCAGGCATCCCAGCGTTCCTTGTGTGAAATTTGCATGAGCTTGCCTACTGCCTCCCCCTTAACCCTTTCCTATGGCACACAGGAAACACAGAGGAATTCATCAGCAACTGAACAGACTGGAAGGGTTTGGGAGACTGACACAATAGGTATCCAGAGCACACTGAACCCAACAACGCACGTCCTGGTGCGGTTTGGGGAAGATGGACCACGGATTATGGGATTTGTAGTACTTTCAAACACTTTGGTTCCCACAGACCACTGTGGCCACCAGAAAGGACCAATACAGACCACACTTCGCACACACAGTCCCCTTGACCCACTCTACATCCTGGTGCAGAGGAGGGCGGACCAGGGATGATATGACTTCTACTACCTCTACTCACTTCCCAAGTCCACTGCGACCCTCTTCCAATTTCTGATCGAGACCAAACTTGGCACACATAACCCCCATTACTGCCTTCACGTCCTGGTGAGGTTCGGGGGAGGACTGACAATGGATGATGAGATTTGTAGTACTTCCACACCCCTCCGCTCCCACAAACCACTGCAGCCCCCAACAAACACCAATAAAGACCACATTTGGCATGCAGAGCCCCAGTGACCCACTCTACATCCTACTGCAGTTTGGAGGAGCACAGACCATGGAGGATGGGCCTTGCAGTACCTTCCCTCAATTTCCAAAACTGCTGCAAACCTAATCCAATGACTGATCAAGACCAAACCTGGCAAACAGAGCCCTCATGACCCACTCTACATCCTGGTGCAGTTTTGTGTGAGACGGACCATGGATGATGGGACTTGAAGTACCTTCACTCACTTCCTAAAAACAATGCAACCCTCATTCATTCACCAATACAGACCACACTTGGCACACAGAGCCCCCATGACCCAATCTACATCCTACTGCAATTTCGAGGAGGGCGGACCACAGATGATGGGACTTGCAGTACCTTCACTTATTTCATTATACCACTGCAACTCCCAATAATGATGGATCAAGACCAAACTTGGCACACAGAGCCCCCATGACCCACTCTACATCCTACTTCACTTTTCAGGAGGGCAGACCATGGATGAAGGGACTTGCAGTACTTTCCCTCACTTTCCAAGACTGCTGCAAACCTAATCCAATGACTGATCAAGACCAAACCTGGCACACAAAGCTGTCATGACCCACTCTACCTCCTGGTGAAGTTTTGTGTGAGATAGACCATGGATGATGGGACTTGAAGTACCTTCACTCACTTCCTCAAAACAATGCAACCCTCATCCATTCACCAATACAGACCAAACTTGGCACACAGAACCTCCGTGACCCCACTCTACATCCTGCTGCACTTTGGATGACGGTACACCGTGGACGATGGGACTCGCAGTGGTGCCTTCACTAACTTCCTGACACTACTGCGAGCCACATAAATAATTACTACAGACCAACTAATGCGTTTCTCAAATAACCCGGGCACCGCCAGGTCCCCAAGCTAGTTATTATTAAAGAGAGCCATTTCCTGGGATGTTCTGGGATTATAACCAACAGAAGGGGTTGTTTATTGAACTTAGAGGATGTGCTTTGATCTGATTGTCAAAAATCTTCTGTGTACTTAAATGAGAGAGAAAAACAAACTGTAACGACTGCATGTGGGAAGGGCTCTGAGATCCTGTGGATGTGTCACTCTGGCTTTCCCATGTTTGCAGCACATTTCTCTTACAGAAATAAACCTCTTTTTTCCTCCTTGCTCATGTTACTTGGACCATCCACTAAACAACGGACCTTGTGACGTTAATATTTGTTTCTGAACACAAGGAAGAACAACCACAGAAGACAATGGTTGGAATTCACGATGTCCAGCCACACCCCTCCAAAGTCACTGGGCCAAATCAGTTTCGACTCCTTCCCTTTCTGCCTTTAGGACTTCCAGAGAATCGAAACTTAAAATAAGGTTTTTATGCAAGCTAGCTTTTCCTGTCCAAGCAAGTGGTGTGTGTGTGTGTGTGGATTGATGTCCAGGGAGGGAGAAAGAACTCTTGTTTGTTTAAAGCAGTGGTTCCCAAACTTTTTTGGCCTAATGCCCCCTTTCCAGAAAAAAAATTTAATCACCGCCCCCCCCGCCCAGAAATTATCTTTACATTTTTAAAATAGCAATTAAACAGAAAAATATACGTAGTAGTGTTTCTACCTTTTTTTGTAAAATTAAATATTTTAATTGTTTTAATTTTAATTTAAACATTATTTTAATTGCATGTTGTTTTTATGGCGTTGAAAAAAGCAGGGGCCGGCACTGGACAAGCAAGGCCTACCTTGAAAAGCGCCTCCCACTCGCCCCGTGCCGGGCCCAGCAAGGCGCACTTGTGATGACGTCCCCATTGGAAGAAAGAGGCAATACACAGGACTGTGCCATGGGCGGGGTTGACGAGAAGGAGGCGCGCACTGCGGTTTCCACAGCAACGCCTGCCCGGGGTCGTGTGCTTGCTACTGTGTCCCGGCGAGTTGGAATCCCCGGGAAGGCGTTGCCATGGAAACCGCAGTGCACGCCTCCTTCCTCTCGTCAACCTTGCCCATGGCGCAGTCCTGTGTATCGCCTCTTTCTTCCAATGGGGACGTCCTCGCAAGCACGCAACCCTGCAAGTGGCAAGCCTGGCTCACCCCACCGTCCCCTTACAGGGGTTCAGCACCACCCACATTCTCCTGAGCCTCCCAGCGCCCCCTTGGATCGCCCCACCGCCCACCGGGGGGGGGGGTACTGCCCACTTTGGGAACCACTGGTTTAAAGCAAGTGTGGATTTGCAATTTGCAAGCTAGCTAGGTGTTAACCAGTCCTTGATTGCTTGTCTGAAGTACTCCATACTTGCTTTACACAGACAAGGGTTCTTTGTCCCATCTTGAACATTTTACAGATATACATATACACTCCACTTGCCTCACTACCAACAGAACCTCTGAACATGCCAGCCACAGATGCAGGAGAAACGTTAAGGCGAGCATGCTACCGGAACATGGCCATACAGACCGAAAAACTCAAAGCAATCCAATGATTCCAGCCATGAAAGCCTTTGGCAATAATTTGAAGACACACATGCATAAACAAGTACCAGAGGGCTCCAGACATGTTGGAAATGTCATCCGCACTCTCTCGAGTTAATTCTGGAACTTTTTTATTTTGCTTACGGTGAACCACAAATTGGTCCTGGAGGGCTCCATCATGGACAGGTGCTTTCAGAAAACATTTTATTTATTTATTTACAACATTTATATGCCACCTTTTCCACGCCGAAGGGGATTGAGAGTGGCTTACAACATATTTGTACAAGTTATTAGATTGTTAGTATATAAAAATAAGTGCAAGGTGAAGGCACCCTCCCACTCCCAAAGTAGCCCAGGCCCATAGACCAGTCCTCCTAAGTTGTCATCAAAGATGGCGGGCATTGAGGGAGCCGCAATGGAGAACAGTTCTGAATGCAGCCAGCGGCGATGGTAGGGCCAAGAGGTAGGTGTAAAGTTGGTACCGAACAATTTGGAGATGGCCTGGCCCAGAGGGGGCAGAGGCCCAGAAATACCCCTAAAGCGAGGATTTCAGCAAAACCTTTGGCAAGTTAAAAAGATCCCGTTCCCAAATAATCTCACCAAAGAGGTCTGGAAGAAGATGCCACTGAAGTCTTTTATTCTCGTCAGCTGAGGAGGATGACAATCGCAATATCCTTGTCGCAAAGCAGTCATAAGGTTACATTCAAAATACATGCCATATTTATAGTTGTACAGAGCTGCCAAAATTCAATCTCCTGCCCTCCCTTTCTTGGCTGTCTCTACGTTGCTGGCCAATGGAGGAGGGAGGTGGAAGTTTTGAGAAAAACAATGAGTCCTGGAGCTTCCTTGATTAGATAAAGATTATGTAAATGAAAAGGTCCAAGCCTCAAGCCTTTTGGGCTGAGGAAATATTTTGTTTACTTGTGTCAACAAACACCTGGCCAAATCTGTCCCTTCCTTGTTGACGAAGGGCAGATCTAAATCAGTCCATGGGAAGTTTCAGTATAATCTGGATGGACAAAGGGATATACAGTTTGTTGAATTCTTTGGGGTCCAAAGCCAAAAAAATACAACTGTTGCGATGAATAGAAAACAATGTGCTGAGTGCCCCTTAGCCAGTGGGCGGAACGAAACTTCGATGGCCCCCTGGCTATGATGCAAAAGGAGTCTCCTTTGGGAAGGGGGACAGACCCATTCCAAACTTGGAAAGCCCTATTATTATTCATGCAGTTGTTACCGAACAATTTAGGATAGCCTGGCCCATAGGGGGCAGAGGCCCAGAAGTACCTCTAAAGTGAGGATTTCAGCAAAACCCTCAGGTGAGTTTTAAAAAGCAACCTAAAAATCCCTTTCCCAAATGATCTTACCAAAGAAGTCTGGAAGAAGATGCCACTGAAGTTTTTATTCTTGTCAGCTGAGAAGGATGCAAACACGCTATGAAAGCTAGCAAAGAATAAAGAGTATGCAAAATTGTGTCTTTCACTTTTTTATATATAAAAGTATCAAAGTATACCATTCAGGTATGGTGCAAGGTGTAGGTATATTTCACTATATAATTTCACAGTGTTCACATAATACATTCACATTTGTGACCATATATCAATCATTCATAGTATGCATATAACAATATCACAAAGTGGATATCACAGTGTTAATATCACATAAATTCTAAAGCAAGGTACTGGTGTAACTATAACAGAACCAACAGTATAAACCTGTATTTCCACCGTAGGGTAAGTTTACTCTAATGTTGGCATGTAGTGTGGCTGGGAAGATCCCTGGATGTAAACAATAAACTGCTTCACCGCCTGGGAAGCAAACACCGCTTGGCTGGAGTTCAGTATAGCTGCTAAATGCTGGGCGTCTGTCCTCCGCTGGGGTGGCAGAATGGGGTGGGCTAGGAGGCTGTGGTTCTGTGGATCCAGAGATGTTCGAGGAGTCCTACGCGGTTCGCCTACTCTGTGTATAAGAGTGTATAAGAGCTGAGAAGGATGACCACAAGCAAGTTCTTTGTTCTCGGTGAAAAACAGGAATTTGTCCTTAACGACCCTTCCTTGTTGACAAAGGGCCAATATTTAGATTTCCCATGAGAGTTTTCAGTCTTCGGGATAGTAATCAAATGAAATTACTGTATCCGTGTGCTGGTTTCCGAGGCCAGCAGTGACAGCTGGTTAAGAAAAATGGGCAGGAACGTTGGAACTCCCTGCTGCAGGTCAAACCAATTAGGATGCAGATGGGCTCTTCCTGGGGCTTACCTTCACAGTCGCCATTGATTAGTTAATCAAAAAGTTGCGGCTTTGGAATGCAGCTGAGTTGACCTCTCACTGATAACATACATGGCATGCTTCATATTTTAGATATGGGGAAAGGGGGGGGGGAGGAACACATTGGGATATCAGGTAATATTTCCATCACCACCCATTCCTTCCTTCAAAAGAATTAGAAATAACTTTATTAAGTCCATAAAGTAGCAAAGTCTATCAGGGCATTGGGGAAGGTAATTGAAGTAAACGAGTCTTTCAAAATTCAGGAGAGAATCCATGGAAAAGCACTGTGAGGGCTTCCCATTGTAGCAGGAAACTGAAGCCCATCCTTGGATCTTGAGGCGAACTATAGATCTCAAACTGTCCTGGGCCAGGCATGGCCAGCCTTTCTGGGGTTCCTAGGAATGGCCACGAAGCAAACAGAGTAATAAAAGTGGGGGGAGAGTCTTTGATGCTCAGCAAGGAAGGGAAAAAGATTTGTATTTTGAATCCGCTGTCCCAGCACTGCCAGGGAGCTTGGTCCTTGGAAACTGCAAATCCCTGCCGTGGTGGGTCCTGGCAATCCTGGTCTGCTGGCATCATGAAACCCCTAGGGAGTCCACATAGCAAGCTCATGGAACACAGACTTCTCGGGGACCCAGAATCCATCAGCAGGGTCCGTCAGCTGGCACTTTTGAAAAATAATACTTAAGAACAAAAAGGTTATTCCCGGGGCGCAAGGACCAGGGGGCAGAAAGCAAGATAGCCGAAAAAGTGGCACTACAATGTATCAGGGCAAGTTAGGCATGGAAATGGAAGGATAGAGACGTCTGGAGGCCTTCTGATGCTAAGTCCCAGCCTTTGTGCTAAAGATGCCAGACCACATAGAGCAGGGCTGGCCAGGAAGTCGATCGCGATCGACCAGTCGATCCCGGGACCAAAGGAGGTCGAGCCCAGCTGGATGGGGCGCTTCTCAGAGAGGGCGGAGCCAGGCCGCACCAAGCCCCGCCCCCTCCCCGGCTTCGGCACTCCCAGCAGCTTCTCCAGCCTTGAGGAGGGCAGGGCCAAGCCAGCCTTGTGCTAGCTATGCCACCATTGGCTTGGCATTGCCATGCTCAAGCCTGGAGAAGCTGCTGGGAGCTCCAAAGCCAGAGGGGAGGGAGCGGGGCTTGGTGCGGCCTGGCTCCACCCCCCTCTGGCTTCCGCTCTACCAGCAGCTTCTCCAGCCTTGAGGAGGGCAGGGCCAAGCCAGCCTTATGCTAGCTATGCCACCACTGGCTTGGCACTGCCATCCTCAAGCCTGAGAAGCTGCTGGAGCCCAAAGCCAGAGGGGGAGGCGGGGCTTGGCGAGGCCTGGCTCCCACCTCTTTGGCTTCAGCTCTAGGGATGGAGCCAGGCCGCACCAAGCCCCGCCCCTACCCCTCCCCTCTCCAGCCTTGAGGAGGTAGGTAGATCTTTCTGACTTGGTTTTATTATAAGTAGCTCACATGCTGAAAAAGTGTGGGCACCCCTGGCAAAGAGCTTGCAGGAACGTTGGAACTCCCTGCTGCAGGTCAAACCAATTCAGATGCAGGGGGTCTTCTGGGGCTCGCCTTCAAAGTGGCTATAGGGAACCCAGTAGATGTCGATCAACCTCAAAAGAATCAGCCTCTGCACACCACGATGGAGATTCACAAGAGTGGCAAGAGAGCACCTGAGTAATCAGACCCTGGGGCGATGGAGCAGACGGGAGTAATCACAGCCAAGAGCAGGAACAGCAATTGCAGGTGGTGGCCATGTTAGCAGAGGCATGCGGGAGGCCTCCAGTAATAATGAAGACTCTAATATCTGCGATGGCGCAGCAAGCGCCACTTGTATGTAAAACTTTAAGTTGCAAAGGTTTGCACTGTTGTATTGTATTTCTGCAAGCCTGTTCAGTTTTCAAAGGTTTGGTTGCATTGATTGGTTCTTTACACCTGTCAATCACTGTTTAGCAAAGCCAATTGAGTTTGTTCCGCCCCTTTTTCCTAGGGACTTGGGAAGCTAGCCATTTGTTTACAGAGCTTTCCTGGATCTCTCAGAAGAGGACATATCTGAAGGTTTGCCAGGGCCAGCCTTGGTCAAGCCATCTCTCAACACAAGACAAAGACTTTCCCAGGGTCTCAAACTGAAAGCCCAACGTACCGGACGGTTAGGTAGCGATGAGGAGACCCAGGCGCCTTCAAACAATTCGGCTGGCATCCAGAGGAAGGTCCCATACCTTCAATATAGGCCAGCTGAGTCCTCAATCAAGAAAGGTGTGCAAAAATACATGAAGAATACACTGTCCTCCATCCCACCCATAGCTTAATATAGATATAATTCTGGTCTGTGGCACCAGCTAGAGAAGCTGAATGCATTGCATCTAGATTCCCCTCCCATTCTCCAAAATGCAGCCATGGGGCGGGCTTTGCAAGGAACTAACAGTGATGATGACATAACTTGGGCATCCGTGGTGGTATAAATTCAGCATTTCCTTCCATTGTGATCTTTTCAGCAAACACTTCCAGCGCTGGTCTGCATAAATAAGGTAAGAAGAAAAGGGAACTGAAAAAACAAAAATGAGGGTAGAAAATCTGGAAAGTTCAGCCAGTTTTCCATCTTTGGTCCCACTGACTGCTAGCTTTTCAATAGCTTTGTGGGTCACCCAAACAATTCCTTAACTTTCAAAAAAGGATCACAACTGAATATTTTGCATTGTCTTTACTGTTATTGGTGGGGTTTTTTTTCATGGCACGCTTTTGCACGGTTTAAGGAGATTCCATCTGAACATTGAGTTCCGGATTTATAGTCCAACGCCATTTTGTTTGTTGCAGAATATTTTCTGTTCATTGTATCCTGGAAACCAACCTGAGAAAGTTGGTATGAAAAGTCTCTGATTGAACGGGGAGCTGACAAAAAATATTCTGAAATAAAGCAAATGTGTGTGGAACTTTTTTATGAAATAAAAAATCTGCCTTTTAAATCCCCGCCAACCCTTCAAAAACCCCAGTGATTCCTATTCCTATTTCTTGGTAATAACATTATTTAGGGAAAATGCATTTTGTGGAGCTTATTCTTGCAGATAGGGCTTGCTTTTGGCTGCATTTTGTTTCTATGCTTCGCCAGAGGTCTGTTTTGAGCTGTGTTCCTTCTGGCTCTAGCATTTCAGCAAAAGTCTGGCCGCACCCAGTAACAAAATGGTTGACCTTATGAAGGAAAAAAGGAAATTGCAAAATGGTCGTGCGGGCACTCAAGGCATCGGAGGAAGTAGGTTCAAGTCTATGAAAGCGTATGCTCCTAACCCAGTGACGGGCAACCTTTTCAGGGTGGTGTGTCAAAATTCGCCGAAACACCGAGCATAATTCAGGTGTTGTGTTACTTCAAGAACCCTCCCCCCCCATAATTATGCAATATTTAGTTTAAATAACAAAAATATATAATTGTAATATATAACTATATTTAATAAACCAAAAACTAATTATATAACTTACCTGCTTAGTGACTTCTTTGTTTGTCCATCAGTCGGTTTCTTTTGTTGGACTTGATATTATTTAACTCAGTGAGCTGCAGCACATTTTTTACATTTACCAAATCCTGGGGCACACCACCAACTAAAATGGCACATAATGACACCCTAACGCAGTAATACATATACTTAATATGTTTTAAAATGTATTTATACACTCAGTGTGACATCTGGGCCTGTTTCGAAGAACACAACATAGATTTCCTGGCAGGAATGGCAGAATGACACAAACTTCCCACACACAAAACTTCCCCCACACAAAACTCCCATAACCAAGAGAAAATACTATAGGAGTTTGGTGGGCATTGACCTTGGGTTTTGGAGTTGTAATTCACCTATATCCAGAGAGCACTGTGGACTGAAACAATGTTGGATCAGGACCAAACTTGGCATGAACACTCAATATGCCCAAATGTGAACACAGATGGAGTTTGGGGAAAATAGACCTAGACATTTGGGAGTTACAGTTTCTGGGGTTTATAGTTAACACACAATCAAAGAGCATCCTGAACTCTTGCAACAATGGAATTGAACCAAACTTGGCATATTGAACCCTCATTACCAACAGAAAGTACTGAAAGGGTTTTGCTTGGGAATTGACCTTGAGTTTTGGAAGTTGTAGTTCACCTACACCCAGAGAGCCCTGTGGACTCAAACAATGTTATGTTATGTTGTTGTTTGCTTTCTATCCAGAATCCCAATGTTGGAAGGAGGCTCACCACTTTAAGGACCCTAAAACAGGCATGGGAAAACTTTGGCCCTCTGGGTGCTTTGGACTCCAACTCCCACCATTCCTAACAGCCTGAGGCCCTTTCCTGCTTAAGTGGCTGAGGGGGGGAAAGGAAAAGAGCCTGAGGCTACTAGGAATGGTGGGAGTTGGAGTCCAAAACACCTGGAAGGTCCAAGTTTGCCCATGCCAGCTTTTGACAGAGACCTCTTCCTCCCCTTCCCCTTCGCGCCCTTTCTTCCCCCTCCTGCCAAACACTTACTTATGTCTCTCTTTAATTAATGTTGTACATTTGTGTTCAGTCTCATTATTGGGCGTGGCTGACTTACCAGCCACGACGGGTTGCGGAGCAGCATTGCCCTCCCGCCATCTTGTTGCCCGGGGGAGCTTCTTCCTCCCAGAAGCCCCCCGGATGGCGGGAAGGTCTCCCGCCATACAGGCCAGCCAGCCAATGGGGGGACTGGCTTTGCCCTGCCCTCCCTGTTTCTGGCTGGCTCAGATTTCCGCCCGGGCAGGTATCTTGTGCTGCCCGGGACTGCCTGGCCTCATTCGGAGGCAGGCTGTTTTGCCGCCCACCCTCCCTACTCATTGCATTGTTGGTTTCGCTCTGTTTGTGTATCTGTTATTTATTGTACCATGTTTAGGACATTTATTGTGTTATGTTATTGTCGCAGCTCCGTGTCCAGCGTGTGGCGTGTGGCTTGGCCCCTGGATCAGGTTGGCTTATCACCCCTTGGTTGTTAGGGGGGATAACGCCCAGGCCCACTGGGGTGCTGAGTTTCCGTGGACAGGCATTGGCCGCTCGCACCCCTGGCTTGCTATCACCTCAAGGCATTTGTGGGGGCCGTCTACCATGATCCAGGACCCAAGCATGGCCGCCAACCCCTTCGTTCCTGCTTTCAATAAACGAGTTGTGGCCTATTTTATCCAACCACTTATCCAACCAATGTGTCCGCATGTTTCTTGGCGCGAGGTGTGTCATGCTTGCACACGCAATCGGTCTTTTATGATATTTTTACTGAGTGGTAACTCTGATATTCTCTTAATAATTGCATCTTTATTCTGCATATTGTGGAATACAACTGGTGCACATCTTAGGAGAGTTTCTTCAATAAATTCTCCCTCACTGAGTGCTTTTCCATGCTGAGCTATGGAGTGACCAATGCTCAAACTTGTTAAATTTGTAGGTCTTTTTACAAATTTAAGGATGGAATTAGATAACCCCATTGCTTAAATAGTTCATGAGCATCTAATGATTTTAGTATCCACAGCAGTGGTGATGGTCCCAGAATGCATTCCCCGTGGTTGTTGTTTTTATTACACCAGCCACTCCTTTTCTTAGGATTTCCGCTCTTCTTTTCTCTCCGTTTTGATGTTTATACATGCACAGGAAGAGATTATGAGGGCAAGTGTTGTTTGCCATTCCTATAGTAGCCAGGCACTTCTGGCATTTTTTTAATAGGCACATTTTAATATGTGCATTTTAGTAGTGTTATATTTTATCTGTATGTTTTAACCATGTTGCCTTCTGCCTCTAGCTATAAGGAGAGGCAGGTAAAGATTATTATTTTTGTTGTTATCTGCATCTATGCTACTGCAACCCAACTCCAATAGTCTGTGTTACTCCAGCCCTCCCATAACTGATGCTGCTAAAAAATCTTCCAGCCAGACAAAGGGTTTTGTAAAAATGACCTCCTTTGTAAAAGGTTTTGTTAACTGGGGCATACTTGTAATTTTATTTTGGTCAGGAGCGACTTGAGAAACTGCAAGTCGCTTCTGGTGTGAGAGAATTGGCCATCTGCAAGGACATTGCCAAGGGGACGCCTGGATGTTTTTGCTGTTTTACCATCCTTGTGAGAGGCTTCTCTCATGCCCCCAGAAGGGGAGCTGGAGTTGACAGAGGGAGCTCATCCACGCTCTCCCTGGATTCGACCCTGCGACCTGTCGGTCAAGGGTTTAACCCACCGGGGGCTCCATACTTGTAGTTATGAGATCATATAAGAGACTCAGGGGGCTTTTGCCCTGTAAAATTAATTCAATTTGACAACACCTTAACTACGACAGCTGGATATAATGGAATCATGGGAGTGGCGGTGCCCAGGTTATTTGAGGAAGGCATTGTGTGCCAAGGTTGGTTCCTATTAGATGTTTATGTGGCTTGCAGTGGTCTCAGGAACTTAGTGAAGGTACTGCAAGTCCCATTGCCCATGGACCACTCCCCTCCAAACAGCACCAGGATGTAGAGTGGGTCATGGGGTGTGTGTGTCACATTTGGTCTTGATCATTCTCTGGATGAGGGTTGCAGCGGTCTCTGGAAGTGAGGGAAGGTACTGGAGTCCCCATCATCCATGGTCCCCGTTCTCCAAACTGCACCAGGATGTAGAGTGGGTCATGGGGGCTCTGTGTGCTAAGTGTGGTCTTGATCAGTCATTGGATGAGGGTCGCAGCGATCTCAGAAAGTGAGTGAAGGTACTTCAACTCCCATCATCCGTAGTCCGTCCCACTCAAAACTGCAGCAGGATGTAGAGTGGGTCATAGGTACTCTGTGTGCCAAGTTTGGGCCTGGTCTCTGATTTGTAGGGGCTGCAATGTTGTGTGGGAAATGAATTGGGTGAAGGTATAGCAAATCCCATCATTTGTGAGCCATCCTGCTGTAAACCACAGCAGGTTTGTAAAGTGGGCCATTGGGCCTCTGTGTGCCAAGTTTAGGCCTGATTCGTCATTGGTGAGGGCCACAGTGTTCTAAGAAAGTGAATTAAAGTACTGCAAGTCCCATAATCCATGGTCCATCCTCCCTCAAACTGCACCAGGAGTTTGGTCTTGTTCTGTCATTGTTGGGGGCCTAGTCAGGAAAATCAAGTTGAGGAAGCCTTGCTGTCAATTTTGGGCCTGGTCTGTGATTTATAGGGGCTACAGTGTTTTTGGGAAGCAAATGATGTGAAGGTACTGCAAATCCCATCATTCGTGGCCCATCCTGCCCTAAACCACACCAGGTTGTGAAGTGGGCCATTGGGTCTCTGTTTGCCAAGTGTGTTCCTGATCCGTCATTGCTGTGGGCCGCAGTGGCTGAGTGCCTGAGGCCTTTCCTTTTCTCTCTGAGTTACTTTAGAGTGTTGGAATGTGGTTGGCCAATTGGAGTCCTTTATGCAAATACCATTTCAGTTGCAACCAATCCCCTCTGTCTGGGGCCGTAGAATGTTGGAGTTCTGAGTCTGGCCAATCAGAGTCATTTATGCAAATAATCCCATAGTGGCAGCCAATCGAAACGCTGGCACATATTCCACCCACCGCACCACCGCAGACACTGACTTTTATTATACACACACAGACACACACATATATAATTAAGGTTTTCATGTAACAATAAAAAGAGGGGGAACATTTCTAAGGTATAGGAAAGTAGGAAAATGGAGTGTTTAAAGAAAAAAGAATGTGATAGAGGGGTAGCGGGTAGGGGTAATGGGATTGGGTGGTGGGGTGTTTTAGAGGAAGTGGATGAGGGGGTACGGGGGGAATAGTAGGGAAGAAAATGTAGTTTGACTTCCAGTCTTCACTTCGGGTGCATCTTTCTTCCTTCTTTCTATCATTTGAGCTCTCATGATCTTTGGCAAGCTCCTTCTTGTGGTCTCTCTTAAGAGCATTTAATGTTTAAGTTTATCTTATATCTATTAACAATTTCAGGTTTTCTTGCAATATGAAATTATTGATACTCAGTCCGTTTTGGATATTTTCAGTTTCTGCTTTATGCTCATGCGTTGGGTTAATTTATCCATATTCATGATATCTAAAATTTTCGATAGCCATTGTTCTTGAGATGGAATCTCTTTCGTTCATGGGAGTGGCACTTTTACAAGGTGTCAAGCCTTCTGTCTTTGGGCTAGAAGCCTCACTGCAAACTACCAATCCCACATTTCCATAGCCCTGAGCTGCGGCAGTCATGTTGCATTCATTCTACAGTGTCTTGTAACTTTGGGTTTACACTTATTAATGGCCAAAGATGGATGGAAAGATCTACCATCTTGACTCAGGCAGCACCCTGTTGAAGAAGGGTTTCCAAAGTGCAGGAGATCCGGATACTGCGAAATGATGTCTGCTGTGCTCTTCCAGTCCCAGGATACATTGAGACAAGCAGGTGTTCCAGTTCTCTGATGGGTCTCTCCAAGAGCTCACCTGGATGCACCCACAACCTGGAAAATGCTGAAACTTTGCTCCCCAGCACTCCTACTATGCAACACTCTAGAATGTGAGGCAAGGGTACTGCTTTGTACTTTGTGGAATAAGGGGTTGTTATGGTGATATCGTCTGATGTAGCTACGGATATCGAACCTCAATGTGGGGTGGTCTTGCCTCTGAGGCCGCGACCCCAGGTTCCTCTAAGACAAGGGTCCTTGATGGAAAACCTTGGCGAGCGATCCAAAATGCCAGAAAAATCCCTAGGTACCCGAGAGAGTTTCTCACCAAGATCCGGAAGTGTGTCAACGAGAGAGTTCTATCCCAGCTGAGAAAGGATGACAAGCTGCAAAGTTCCTGATGTCCGCAAGGCTGACATGGTTTATTTCAGATTTTCAAGCATTTTTATACATTTTCAAAAACTGTCTAATTCAAATCTCCTGCCCGCCCCCGTTCCTGCGCTTTGCTCTGATAGGTTGGAACTTGTGCAACAGCTGTGGGGCGGGACGCCGGGCGGCTTCCTTCAGCCAAGGATGAGCCCGCACCACCTATGTTCTGGCCAATGAGAGAGTTTCCTCGCTTTGCTGTTTGGGCCAATGAGGGACAAGAGGCGGGAGGAGATGAAGAACAATGAGGTTGGAACTTTAGTAATGAGATTATGATATACTAATGAAGATTTGTTTGGCGAGAGAAAACCCCTGGCGTTCTGCAATCTTACCATCCATTGTACTGAGCTTACAATAAATTATTTCCTGGTTATTTCAACATAGGGTCTGAAATCTGTCATTTCCTGCTGGCATGACATCTGTGGGGTGTTTCATTAAGAGCTGTGGAGGGCAAAATGGTTTGTATTGTTGCCAGTTCCTGAGTTTTCCGATTCTCGGGAGATAGCCTCCTATGATTAACAATGAAGTCTGCCAGGCGATCTATAGTCCTCTGATAGGCTAAAATCTCAGAAATTAAAGTCCTATAGATCTTTGTGATTACCAGCTGTTTGCTTTGGGACAGACCAAAAAGGGCTGATTATCACTATAGTCATGCAAAAGGTTTCTGGACATTTTCCATGTTGAGTCAGCAATGCGGCTTGCAATTTTTAAATACATATATGTCACGATGCACGGACTTGACCGGCCCCTTAATCACACACACAGAGACAGAATGAAGGCTAACTACTTTATTGAAGAATAATAACAGTTTCAATGAATAATGTCCAATAGAATATAAAAGCAATCCAAAAAGCTTGAAGTAACAATGTCCAAGGTAACGTAGCAAATAGGCAAAAAGCTTGGCAAGGCTCCGCAAGGCTATGCGGATCAGGAAACAGGGCAAGGCTCCGCAAGGCTATGCGGATCAGGAACAAGGCAAGGCAAGGCTTGATGACCACGGGCTGGCTTAGCTTGTGGTCCCACTTCGCTTCACGCCTATTCAGATAAGACGTGGCCGGAGCACTGAGGATTCGTTCCCACGGATCCTATACTTAATCCTTCGGCCGAGGTCCCCGACGCTCTAGGCTTCTGCGTCTCCAATCGCTGCTCACGGACCTCGGCCGGTCTATGCTCTTAGACCATTCCCTTCTGCTAGACTCCGTCTCCTATCAAAGGTTCGACCTTGTCTCTCCACAGCTGTGTTTCTATCTCCCTGAGAGCTCTCCTCCCTAGTCGTTTCCCATGCGCCTTCTTCCAAGAATAGAATACCCGCTCCCTCCCTCGTTCCCTCCCTCCTTCCTATTTGGAGAGTCCCATCTAGAATTCAGTGTGATTTATTCAAGTTTTGGCCTACAACTCCCAGAAATCCCAGCCAATTTACCAGCTGTTAGGATTTCTGGGAGTTGTAGGCCAAAACCATCTGGAATGATCTCCCCCCCGGATGTTCATAACTCCCCGAATCGCTATCTATCTGCACCTGGCTATCTGAATCTTCACGAGGACCAAAACACATTTCTTCCCAGGCCAAGCTCTCTGTGGGCGAAAGAGGCCCCTGAGGGGAAAGCTGCCCTTCGCCCCAGTCATCTAGCTCATCCTCTGAATCCAGTTCTGGCACCGCTGGTTCTAATGCTAATGGAACCCCAGGTCCTATCCCCTGCCCTCCAGGCACAAACGAGAACTGCTGTGCTACAATATATCACGAGGAAGGGTGCATGCAGGGAAGGTACAGTGAATTTTAGGGGAAAGGGGATATCATCTCTGGTCTTGCTCATCATTTATTTGTCCATTTTATCCATTTATTTCATAAAGAGAGTCCAGGGAATATTGGGGAAAAGTCCAGGCTTTGAAATCTATGAGAGCGTCCTTTTTGAATGGGGACGGGAGAAGAGGGGCTTCGGTGCAAGAGTCCAAAATATAGTCCAGGAAGGTTGGGGAAATAGATCTTTGAGTCCAGCACGAGAATAGACCTTTGGTACTTGATGGAACTACAGATCGCACGGTACTTAGGAGAACTACGCATCCCAGGCTGCAGCCGCTTCCTCAGGGTCCGTCCTGGCGATGCCCCGCCAGCTCCATGCCCGGGCATCTGAAAGGAAGCCTGGGGAAACACAGATCTTTTCCCTGGGAATCGAGCACCTCCGTGGGAACGTTCTAAATAACCTCTTGACCTTGGGAACTGGGTCAATTGAGCTGGCTTCTTAATGCTATCAGCTGCAGCGTGAGAAAAACTGAAAAATATTACTATAACCAAAATAGATTGCTCTCGGTGAGAAAGGGACAGAAGGGAAAAATCCGAGATAGCAGTTAGTGTTATAATTCATCATAGAAAAATCAGAGATTTTGGGTCAAAATGATATACCGCTGGTATCTCTCCCCGGAGAAAATATCCAGAATCTACAAAAATAGTGATCCAAAGTGTTGGAAGTGCGGAAATAAAAATGGTACCTTCTTTCACCTTTGGTGGACATGCCCCAAGGTATCCAAGTATTGGGCAATGATACATAGGGAACTCCAGAAAATGGTAATATATAACGTAGAGAGAAGACCAGAGGCTTTCTTGTTGGGAGTACTGGAGGGAATAATCCCACCAGAGGAAAGGAAAATAATCCTAATAGGAACAACAGCAGCTAGAATCTTGTGTGCAAAGTATTGGAAAACCTCGACAGTACCAACTAAAGAGGATTGGTTCGTTAAGTTCATCACAACAATCCAGATGGACTGGTTGACTGAAAGATTGCGGAACAAGAAAAAAAATGGACAGGAAAGAACGGACTGGGGGGCAATACGAGTTTATTCGAGAATGGAATACAATGTTGACCTTAAATTAGAATAAGTGTATAAACATGATGCTCTTCTATCCAAACACAGGAAGTACAAAGGGGAACTTTACATCGACGAAAATGAGGAACGTGAAACAAGAAAGTAGTCTCTTCTCTTCACCCAACATTGTCTTCACACTTTCTCACCCTCATTTGTTTGATCTTATGTAACCTTGGGAGCTACTTCTGTGCTCCCACAGCGTCTTTTTCTGTTTCTTTAAGTTAAGTGTCTATCTGTTTGTTCTGTTTTTATATGATCTGAAAATCAATAAAGACTGTTTTTTTTAAAAAAAAAGAAAAATCAGAGATCAAAATGGAGGCGATCTGCCATCTCGTGGATACGCGGAACCTAGTGATTCCGTATCCACAGTTTTGGGGAACTTAGTTTCGGCGGCCCTGGGGTGCCTTAGGGGCATCCCGGGTGGGGTCTACAGTGCTCTGCAGTCCCCAGGGAGGTTTATTTCATGGTTAATGGTTTAGAGGCAGCAAAAGGGGACACTATGTATCTATAGAAGGGACAATGTTGCGATTTCCTAGGTTTCCCTAGGTTTCCCTCCTGCAAATCTTTTGGGAAGACAGGTGGACAAATGTCAGCATGCTGGAAGAAAAACAGGCCACCATCACTGAAGCAATGCTCCACGCCATCAACTCCGCTGGACTGGCCACATTGTCACAATGCACAAAGATCACTGTCTCCCAAAGCAGTGACTCTACTCCAAACTCAAAAACGGGAAATGGAATGTAGGTGAGCAGAAAAAGATATTTAAAGATGGGCTCAAAGCCAACCTTAAAAACTGTGGCGGAGACACTGAGAACTGGAAGCCCCAACTCTTGAGCACTCTAGTTGGAGGCCAGCTGTGACCAGCAGTGCTGCAGAAATTGAAGAGGCACGAATGGAGGGTGAAAAGGAGAAATGTGCCAAGAGGAAGGTGTGTCAAACCAACCCTGATCGGGACCGCCTTCCACCTGGAGAGTGAGTTCTCTCTTCACTGAGGGAGAACATGCGGATCAAGAATAGGGCTCCACAGTCACCTACCGACCCACCGCTCAGACACTACACCTGGAGGACCACCATCCTCGGACTACGAGGGATCACCTGAGTAAGTAAGTAAGTAAGTAACATCTGATGCAACCAATGATTCTGAGCTCAGCTTTAAATGTGGGTCTTCTACATGTTTTTTTTATTTATCACTCACTAATCCACTTCTCTCTCTCTCTCTCTCTCTCTCTCTCTCTCTCTCTCTCTGAAGTTTTGCTTCCTCAAAAGGCAGGAATCACTGGTCTCATTCAGATTGCGATTTCCCATCTGTGGCTCCGCAAACTTTTGTTCAATAAGATCAAGTATGGAGCCTCTAACAGTCAAGGTAGTTGCCTTCTCAGTCTTCTCAGGTAAATATTTCAAAGTGTTTTTTGTTTTTCCCAAAAAAAAAAGAAGAAGGAGAAAGCTGCAGTTGTTGCTTAGCCGTATTCTGTGCAAAGAGGGGAGCAGAACATTTTCAGGGAAGCTGAGAAGGTGGGATGGCGGAAGATGAATCGCGGCTTTCTCTGCCAAATCCGGAGAAGAGGGGGGTATGCCCTGATCCTCACTTGTGATGTCAATGACCACTTTCTCTTTGGGTTGCTGTGAATTTTTTGGGCTGTATGGCCATGTTCCAGTACCATTATTTTCTGATGTTTCACCTGCATCTATAAAGAAAACCAAACCGAAAGGTATATACCAGGGGTGGGCAATTATTTTTTCAAAGGGGCCACACGAGAGCCAAAAAACATGATGGAGGGCTGCACCTAAAGGCTGAACTCCATTCTACATAATATCAATTGAATTTCTTTAATTATAATAAAAAGGCACTACATTGCATTTTTTATATATTAATAAGACTGATAAGGGTATATGTCATGAGCCATGAAAAAGAGAGGTTGTCATAGGAAAAATGACATTTATTCACTAACATTTTACAAAACCATGGTTAACAAAATGTGAACATTTGTATCATTTGTGATTCACTATATCATGAGGAACCTTTTTGACTCAGAGAGCCATAAAAGCAAAATATTTGGAAATTTATTTCAGTGAGAGATTTATAATAATAATGATGATGATAATAATATTCATTCAGCCTCTGCTAATAATAATAACAACAACAACAACATCAACAGGTTCCTAGAGTAGGAGGAGACCTCCAAGGGTCATCCAGTCCAACCTCCTTCTGCCATAAGGGAAAAACACAAAGCATTCCTCACAGATGGCCTTTCAGCCATCTTGAACCAAACTTGGCACACTGAACTCTCATGAGACCAACAGAAAGTACTGAAAGGGTTTGCTGGGCATTTACCTTGAGTTTGGGAGTTGTAGTTCTCCTACACCCAGAGAGCACTGTGGACTCAAATAATGACATTTGAGTCCACAGGACCAAACTTGGCACAAATCCTCAATTTGCCCAAAGAGGCAGAAGAGAAAAGAAGAGGAGGAAGACGAGGAGGGAATGGAAGCGCCCCCTGCGAGCTCCGGCCTTGGCCCCGCCCCTTTACTGCTCTGGCCCCACCCCCTCTCCACAGCTGCACTCCTGCTCCTTCCCTCTTCCGTCCAGGTGGTGGAAGGGAGAAGGAATGAAAGAAGGAAAGAAGGAGGGAGGGAGGGAAGGAAACCGGAAGACAGGAAACAGAAGAAGGGAAAGAGCGCCGAGGCAAGAGGGAGGGGGGAGCGCGCAAGGAGGACGTGAAGGGAGGAGGAGGAGGAGGGCGAAGGCATGCTCTTGCTCCTGGCCGCCTCCCCTTCTTCCCCCTCCCTTCCCTTCCCCTCTGCTTGCCTGCCTGCTTCTTCACGTTTGTAGCCACCCCAATGGGAGTTTGCCTCCCTCACTTCAGGACGAAACCTTGAGGGAGCCAAGGGCCAGACAGCATCGGCTGCCGGGCCGGATTCGGGCTGCGGGCCGTAGGTTGCCCACCCCTGGTATATACAGATAAAGGGAGCGAATATCTACTAAGAATAATGCAACAAAGTTTTATCTATCAAAGAAGTTCCAGTTTAAATAATCTATAATTCACAATGCAATCTCGCTTCTCCGTAGTACAAGCAAAGGAAAGGGATAGTTTCCAGAAACGAGGAATAGTATTGAATAATGTTCCACAATCACACAAAAAGCTGACCACACTGGTACAATATAGTGCACAAATTCTTAGGTAAGGTCCTTAAAGTCTAATATCCTTGGAGGAGTCCTGAGATTATGCACACAAGGTGCTCATATACTACCTTTCCCTTTTTGGTTGGGATCGGAGCCTAGAAGTTCCACAAACGACAAGGTTGGCTGGAAAGTAAACAAAAGCTGAAAGTAGATAGTCCGTCCTACTGGGTGAGTAGGAAATATATCCAAGGAGTGGCAATACACAACATCGATCTGTCCAATGCTTTCAGTAAAAAATATAATCTTCAGGTAATCCTCACGATGTCCACCAGATATAAAATGAAGTGCTGTGTTTCACAATGAAATAACAACTGGAGGAGTAAATAGTCACTAGAAAGTAATCCAATAGAGTGGATCCCAATGTTTCCAATTGGCTTAAGTAATATTCATAGGTGGTCCATATAATCCAGAATGCTTATGCATGGTTCAAAACTGCGACGGTACACACTTCCATGGCCAAGACCGTTTCCCCGTCGTAGCAGCTTTATTTATTTATTTATTTATTATTTATTTATCATTTCGACTTGATAACCCGCCCTTCCCAAGGCTCAGGGCGGTTCACATGTAAAACAGCATATAAACACATAAAACAACATGTAAAACATGATTAAAAACACATAAAATTCCATTAAAACAGTCATATAAATCACAACCAGAGGTGGTTCATAGGGGTGGTGGTGGTATGACAAGCTAGTGAGCGTCGATCGAGCGCTATCAGACTCCAAATGCTTGTCTGAAGAGCCAGGTCTTGCAGAACCTGCGGAATGCCATCAGGTCCTGCAAGGCTCGTGTCTCTGGCGGCAGCGAGTTCCACAGAACAGGTGCCACTGCTGAAAATGCTCTTTGTCTCGTGGAAGAGAGCCTACAAGACTTCATGCCCGGAACTTCAAGTAAATTAAGCCCCTCTGAACGCAGTGATCTTCTGGGTGCATATGGGGTAAGCCGCTCCTTCAGGTACACTGGACCCAAACCATATAAGGCCTTGAAAGTCAGAACTAACACCTTGAAGGAGACCCGGAATTCAATAGGCAACCAGTGCAGTTCGCGCAGGAGTGGCGTTATATGTGCCGTTCGTGGGGCTCCTAGCAGCAAGCGAGCTGCCGCGTTCTGCACTAGTTTAAGTTTCCGGATCACCGACAAAGGAAGGCCAATGTACAGCACGTTACAGTAGTCGAGCCTCGAGATGACCGTGGCTTGGATCACCGTGGCCAGGTCGCAACGGGAGAGATAGGGAGCCAGACGTTTCACTTGCCGCAGATGGTGAAAGGCTGTCTTGCAGGCACAAGCAATTTGTGCCTCCATAGACAGCTGTGGGTCCAGCCGGACCCCCAAGCTCTTTACTGAGGACTGCGGGCGTAGTGCCACGCCGTCGAACGCCGGCAGCTGGATCCTCCCCCCCTCCCCCGGGCGACCCAGCCACAAGATCTCTGTCTTCGCCGGGTTCACCTTCAACTTACTGGCTCGCAGCCATCCAGTTACAGCTTCTAGGCAGAGATGGAAATTATCGGGTACAGATTCTGCCCCGGGGTCCATCCTCAGAACGAGCTGGGTGTCATCAGCGTACTGATGGCACTCCAGCCCGAAACTCCACACCAATTGGGCGAGTGGTCGCATGTAGATGTTAAATAACAGCGGGAAGAGAATGGCCCCCTGAGGGACCCCACAATGTAAGGGGGAGCCCTCAGAGACCACCCCTCCCCACTTCACTCGCTGCAGGCGGTTTTGGAGGAAGGAGGACAGCCAGTTGAGGGCTGTCCCCCTCACCCCCGCCACCACCAGGCGGTGTGTCAAAAGTTGGTAATCGACAGTATCAAACGCTGCCGTGAGGTCCAATAACACGAGCAGCGCCGATCCGCCTCGGTCCAAGTGGCAACGGAGTAGGTCTGTGATGGAGACCAGGACGGTCTCTGTCCCATGGCCAGAACGGAAGCCGGACTGGAAGGGGTCTAGCCAGGTTGCATCATCCAGGAAAGCCTGCAGCTGCTCCATTGCTGCCCTCTTGATTACCTTGCCCAGGTACGGCAAATTCGACACTGGGCGGTAATTGGAGGGAGCCGCAGGGTCTAACCCTGGCTTCTTCAGCAATGGAGTTACCACCACCTCTTTTAACTCCTCTGGAAAAGCTCCTTGCTCAAGGGAGCAGTTGACTATATTCAACTGCTCCCTTTTCAAAGCGGTAAACCAATGCAGGTAAGGTACAAAAACATCATAACAGCAATGTGCTAACCCACAATTCAGGTAACCAAAACAGACTAGAAGGCGAATACATGAGAAACCATATATACATTACATACCTAAACGTTTAGAATCTAGTTCATCACAAAAGGGAAGAAATGACCCAAAGGTAGGGCAGAGGCGAAAAGGTATGCTATAAAGAGGGGTATGGGGATAATGGTGCTGAATTTGAAGTCATTACATTAGAATGGTGTTGATTGAAAGACAATCGTTCAGTCCCCAGGGGAATTCCGTGGAGAGTAATTGTATCCATCTGGATTCGGCTTTGATTAGAGCAGGGGTGCTCACACTTTTTCAGCATGCGAGCTACTCTTAAAACAACCAAGTCCAGAAGATCTACCTGCCCCCGCCGCCGTGCGCTCCCGCGCGCTCCCGCTCCCGCGCGTGCTGCTCTACTGCTGTTTTCCGCCCGCGCAGCGCTTCTTCTGCCTGTGGGGCATTGCAGGAAGGAGAAAGCACGAGGCAGGGCATCCAGAGGGAGCGCTCCGCCCTGCCTGTCTCGCCGGCAGCAGAGGCTGCACAGCTGCTTCTGGACGAGAGAGAGACAGGGCGCTCCTCCAGAGGCCCCGCCTCGTGCTTCCTCCTTCCGACAATGCCCCCAGGCGAAAGAAGCACCGCAAGAGCGGAAGCCAGCAGCAGGAGCGTGCGTGCACGCACGTTGTGCGCACATCGCAGGAGCGCCCCATCCGGCTGCTGAGGCCGAAGATCACCTGGAAGAGGGCCGAAGATCTACTAGTAGCTCCGAGCTACCTAATGAGCACCCTGGATTAGAGCATCTCTTCTGTTGCCATGGGGGCAAGTTTTAACTCATTGAAGCCCCATGAATTTAAAGGATTCAGGGGATGCTGTTTTTCGAGAAAATGTCTATATAAAGCTGAGGTGTCATTTTTGTTTCTTATCCAAGATTTATGTTCTGTTATTCTGTGGCAGGTATCCTGTGGCAGGTATCCTGTGCCAAGCATACTTTCTCTTTGCAGGTCTCTTGGAGGTTGGAGGCATCGTGGTCTCTGTCCCTGCATTCAGTGTTGTATGTGCTGCTGCTACCGCTATGGGTGCTGCATATATCGTCCACAAAGTCTACAATAAACCTTCAAAAAGTAAGTCAAAGGTGACTCGTGCCCAAATTGTTTTGAAGATCCATTGAGCAACAATATTATTTGTGGTTGTTTTTGTCTTGAGGTCATTGAGGCCCAGTTTTCCTGTCCGAACATATTCTCCCCTATGAACCTTCAAGAGTGCTAAGATTGTCTGGAGAGGCCCTGCTCTCAGTCCCACCACCTTCGCAGGCGCGTCTGGTGGGGACGAGGGACAGGGCCTTTTCTGTGGTGGCCCCCCGGCTGTGGAATTCCCTCCCAAATGAAATCAGATCCACCCCCTCCCTCCTGACTTTTAGGAAACGGGTGAAAATGTGGCTGTGCAATGAGGCCTTCGCAGAATGAAGGAGGAGATTGCGAATATATGGATTAAGTTGAACTTGATTTTACTTTGGCGAAAGGCTTTTAAAATGTATTTATTGTATTGTATTTTATTGTAAATTTTATTGTAAATTTATGATGTTTTTAGATTTTATATGTTAGCATTGAATACTTGCTGTTTGCTGGTCTGAGTCCCTCTTCGGAGGTGAGAAGGCCGGGGTATAAAAGTTTTAAATGAATAAATAAATAAAATTGAGCTTGCCTTCTGGTTGCTTCTGGAGTGAGAGAACCAGTCGTCTACAAACGGGACGCCCAGATGTCTTGCAATCCTGTGGGGAGGCTTCTCTCATGCCCCCCTTCAGGCAGCGCAGAGCATTGCGCCCTCCATCTCTGAAGTCAAGAAAGAACAGTAGATAAAGCAGATAACAAGTTGACATGGGCAGGAGCAGCCAGAAGGCGTGGAGGCTGCTAAGACGGTTGAGCAATGACCCCTCAAAAACTAATACCCATGCCAACATAAAGGCAGATCAGATAGCACATCAACTCTTGTATGAGGGTGGGTCAATAAGTCCGTGACTTTTTGAATTTCCCGCCTCTTAACTGAACGGGCAACACTGCTCCTGTTAACAGGCATCTGTCAGTTGACTCCTGTCAAAATTTGAACAAGCTACGTCATTTAGTTTGTGTTTGACAGCCATTGATAGCAGACTACCGCGCGATTTGAGGAGAAAATGGAAAAAAGGTGAATTTCGTGTGCTCATTAAGCATTTTTTTTGCGGAAAAAACCCATCACTCAGACCAAGGCTAAGCTTGATAAATACTATGGGGACTCTGCAAAATCAATTTCAATGGTAAAAAAGTGGTTTACTGAATTTTGTTGTGGCCGTACAAGCACGGAAGATACCGAACCTTCTGGATGCCCAGTTGAGGTCTCTACACCCGAAACTATAGAAAAAAATTCATGATATGGTGTTGGCCGATCGGAGATTGAAAGTGCGAGAGATTGTGGAAGCCATAGGCATCTCACGTGGCTCAGTGGTTTCAATTTTAAATGATCACTTGGGTATGAGAAAGCTTTCTGCAAGATGGGTGCCGCGTTTGCTCACAATCGACCACAAACGCAATCGTGTGACAATTTCGCAGGAGTGTTTGGCGTTGTTCAACCGCAATATGGATGAGTTTTTGCGCCGTTTCGTAACCATGGACAAAACGTGGATCCACCACAACACACCAGAGACCAAACAGCAGTCAAAACAGTAGGTTTCTCGGGGTGAATCGGCGCCAAAGAAGGCCAAGGTGGGCTTGTCAGCCAATAAAGTCATGCCGACCATTTTTTGGGATGCACGCGGTATAATCCACATTGACTACCTTCAAAAGGGTAAAACAATCAATGGCGAATATTATGCCAACTTATTGGGTCGATTTAATGAGGATTTTGGGGGGAAAACGACCGCATTTGGCCAAGAAAAAAGTTATTTTGCACCAGGACAATGCAAGGGTGCACACATGTGCAGTTGCCATGGCAACAATCCATGAATTGGGATACGAATTGCTCCCTCATCCGCCCTATTCTCCGGATTTAGCCCCGAGTGACTATTTCTTGTTTCCAAACCTGAAGAAATGGCTCGGCGGAAAGAGATTTGACTCCGACAATTAAATCATCTCACAAACAAATACCTATTTTGATGACCTCGACAAATCTTATTTTTTGGAAGAGATTAAAAAAATTGGAGAAACGTTGGACAAAGTGTATAGAGCTCAAAGGAGACTACGTTGAAAAATAAAATGATTTTTTATCCAAAAACCTGTGTTTCATTCAAAAAGTCACAAACTTATTGATCCGCCCTCATAGGTTGTGAGTTTTTCAGGCTGTAAGTTGAACTCCCGAGGTCCAAAGAGAGAAGTTTTTTAAAAAAGTAAACTGGGGAGGGACAGTGAGGGAAACAAGTCTTTACCAAGTCTTTGGCAAATCAAGCAAATAAATCTTAAAGAGAGCGGAGATGGAGGTAGGAAAATCTTCAATTTAATTTCAAAATGAAGTTTTCTGGAAAACCTACACTTGACCTGTTCTGTGGGATGAAGCCCCAAGTACTGACTGGGCCGCACAGTGTACTGGGTGCCAGCAGGCCCGGATTAACCCCTTTTGGCGCCCTAGGCCACACTTTGGAATTACGCCCCCAAACTAACCTCTACCGCCCCCCCATCTCTTCCTCCTCGCGGCGCCATGCGTCCCTCCTTCCTTGACTCAAGGAAGGAGGGCGCGAGGAGGAGGGAAGCCCCGCCCCTGGGGCCATCAGCAGCCCCGGGGGTGGGGCTTCCCTGCGCCTCCTCCTCCTTGCGGCGCACCCTACTTCCTTGAGTCAACGAAGAAGGGTGCGAGGAGGAGGGCATGAGGAGTAGGAAGTAGAGGGAAGCCCACCCCTGGGGCCGCTGCCGGGCATGTGCAGCAGGAGGGCGCGAGCGCCTCTACCTCCTCCGCCATGTTCCTGGGTGCCGCGCAAGCCTGGTAGCGGCCCCGGGGACTTCCCTCCGCCTCCTCCTCCTCGCGCCCTCCTTCCTTGACAGGCGGGTGGGGGCAATGGCGAGGGGGGGCGCCATTCCTCCTCCCCACCCCCTCACAGTGCTCTCCTCCCGCCCTCCCCCGAGAGAGAAAGAGAGAGTCATCTCCATGTCGTGCGTTGCGGTTTTGTTATTTCAACATTATTATTTTTTGGGGTCCATGTGAATTGCGCCCCCCTTGGCTTGCGCCCCTAGACCATGGCCTAGGGTGGCCTTAGGGGTAATCTGGGCCTGGGTGCCAGCCTATGCCAGGATCTCATCTGTTGGCTGGTTTCAATGAACTATGATATCTGAATAACTATTTTTTTCTCTCTCTCCTTTTCCCCTGTTTTGTTTATTTTAGAGGATTGCTGAGTGACCCAAGATGCATGGCACAAACAAAACGACAATCACAAACAATATAGCAATCCCACATTGGCGTTATTTCAAGGAGTTGTCCGAATAATCAATGATCGGTAGTTGTTCTAACAACAGAAAATCTGCCCTGCTTGTTCTTTTTGTATGGAGAACGAGGCCAGTCTTTTATTCTATTTCAGCACTTTCCTAATTAAATACCTATATCAATGAGTGAGCTCTTTTGTTTCTTTACTGAGTCGGAGCACTCTAAGTTGATGACATCATAAAACAATCAAGACACATAGCTCAATGTATTGGATGGCTCCTATGAAAATGACATTAATGTTCAGACTAAAATCCGAAGTAGTTTAACTGTCCCCCATCTTCCGATATCTAAACTGGCTTAGACTAAGGTATGTGGACAGGGAGGAAACTCTGTTCAGGCACCTAAAGTACAAGGGTTATGGTACCCAATATGAACAAACCTCTCTCGACATTACTTCGCGAACTAAGATTCAGGAAGGACTCATCCCACGCTTTTTACAAGCACGTTGATGACTAAAAAGGCCAATCTGAGATAGGCAAGTTCGGTTGCAGAAAGCACAGCAGAAAGTTTCCTTAGGTGAGGTTGTTTCCAAGTTGCGGTTCTTTCTGCGTTGTCGTTTCTCTTTGAGACCCATTCGGTGTGTCTTCTCGAAAGAGGCCGCAGCACTGTCGATAGTGCGTCTCCATGCCTCCCGATGTGAGGCCAGGGTGGACCATTGTTGGTGATCAATCTGGCCGAGCCTGAGATGTTGTTTCAGGGAGTCCTTATATCTCTTTTTGGGGGCACCTCTCTTGCACTGACCCGTGGCAAGTTCACCATAGAGTAGTAGCTTTGGGAGGCGGTGGTCCTCCATCCTAGATATGTGCCCTGCCCAGCGCAGCTGTGTTCTCAATAGCATGGCCTCAATGCTGGCGATCCCTGCTTGCTCAAGGACAGCAACATTCGTCACATAGTCAGTCCAGTGTATATTTAGGATTGTGCGAAGACAGCGCTGATGAAAGCGTTCGAGGAGTCGTAGGTGTTGGCGATAGGTGACCCATGTTTCAGACCCATAGAGGAGAATAGACAGTACGATAGCTCTGTACACACTAATTTTGGTGCTTTGGCTCAGGTGCTTGTTGCTCCAGACTCTTTTGTGAATCCTTCCGAATGCACTCTATGCCTTTGCTAATCTGTGATCTATCTCTTTATCAATCTTGGTGTCTGAAGAGATGATGCTTCCCAGGTAGGTGAACTACTGAATGAACTTAAGCACAGATGTGCCTAGTCTAATGGGATGATGGTGTTCTTCCTGTGGTGCGGGCTGGTAGAGAACTTCCCTTTCCTTTAGGCTGACTTCCAGCCCAAACAGCTCTGCAGCTGTTGCAACGCAGGATGTTAGGCGCTGCAGGGCTGCTTCTGAATGGGCGACAAGGGCAGCATCGTCAGCAAAAAGCAGCTCACGGACTAGATAGTTTAGAGTCTTAGTGCGAGCTCTCAGACGGCTTAAGTTGAACAAGCTACCATCAGTACGATAGTGTATATATGAACAAATCTACACAGTCCATAAAAGGTGGACTCACCTCAAATTCATTGTTTGCTTGCGCTACAACACTCATAGATATCCAGTAAGTATTCAGGATTTTCTTAATCTGTCTTTCCCCTGATTTGGGCAAATTTGAGAGATATTCCAGAGCAGGAAACTGCTGTATGTCAAAACAGACCTCTATGGAAAGGTTGCTTCAGACCTTGATCATTCTTACTGGGTGATTATTCACAGAATCTCTGTGAGTCTTCTATTATGTTGATCCAGGACCGGACTAAGGTAATTTTCAATGGTAAGCGATTTTTTTTGGCGCCCCTCCCAACCCCAACACCAATGCCTACCCCTCCTCCTCTCCAGCTTCGTGTGGTGAGTCTCCGCGTGCCATTAACGCTCCTCCTCTTCGGTCTCGTGTGCGGTGAGTTGCGGCTCCGCTCCGGTCTGCTTGCCCCACACCAAATGCGCATGCGCGGAACTTCCGCACATGCACATTTGGTGCATCTCCAGTCTGCTCACGCTGAAAAGGAGTGTTGGGCAGCCGTAGGCAGAGCCTCCGCCTGCAAAACATTCCTCCTTTTCAGCCTCCTGTACGGCAATTCACGTCTGCAGTCTGGAGACGCTCACGCCAGTCCCGCTGGACCAAATGTACATGTGCGGAACCTGGCAGCTGGATGCACCCCTGACCATGTGGTGCCCTATGCTGCCACGTAGTTTGCATTCTGTTAGATTTGCCTCTGACTGTTGATCCCAGTGAATGTAATGTAACCCAACCAATGTGCAACCCTTTATTTACATAGAGGGGAGATGGCACTATTCAACTGCCTTGTCCATGATCACAACACTTGAGTAGCAGTGCCCCAAATTTTGAAGACTCTCAGGAAAGTCTAGATCTGAATTAGGGTATACAGAGGTTATCTATTACATGACGGAAGGACAGGTGCATCACAGCACTGATGTGCATGGAGAGCACTGGGATACTCAATATGCATCACAAGGGTCTTGATATGCAACAGAAGTGTCCAGTTGTCATGAATGACTTTTCAATAACTTTAAAGCATAGGTTCTTTTTATTGCAATTTCCAATGTGAGAGGGTATATTAGATTACAGAAAAACATTTAGACATACAGATGCTATTCAACTATATTGGATGTACAACAACTTACAGTTACATTGGACTAACAAACAGGCAAACGGGAATTACATTTTCAGTCAGCATTCACACCACATGTACACACATTCATCCTCATGCACCCAAATATTACCATACCTTTTTCTCCCTCCTTGGAGAAGCACCTGTTAGGTGCTTTCCTGCAGCCCTTCCAACGCATCATTCCATAACGCAAAACTTCAGAACCCCAAAATGCCAAAATTTCTTTCTCTAAGCACAATGCCAAGGAGCAGATCCCTGTTTTCCATGCAGCAGAACCTGACTCCCCGCACAAAATCTAAGACTCCAAAAGCACACTTCTTCCTCTTCCCTTGAGAAAGAAGCCCCAAAGTGACCAGACTGCTGTTAGGAATTATGGTTCTTGTAGTCAAAAACATTAAATCACAGAGCATTGATAATGCAGCAGAGCAAAAGCTCAGGGCAATGTGGCAATATTGAGAACTTACATAACTCAGGAAAGTAGATCAAGCCCATTATAAAAACATATTGCGTTTATTGAAGAAAAATAATACAGCAGAAAATAAATCCATAATTCTGGACCACAAAAGGACCGCTACATGATAGCTACATAATGGCTACATGGTTACAATAGGAACTTAGGAATTGTTTATCTTACAACATCCTACAACATCTTTTGTTCCCGGACATAGCATTTGTTTACATTTCAGAACACCTTCTCTACTCAAGGGAAAATGAAGACTTAAGACTGGCTCCATGACCTAGCCACAGTGGTCCAAGCCACGGTCATCTCAAGATTGGACTACTGTAATGCTCTCTACATTGGCCTTCCCTTGTCAGTGATCCGGAAGCTGAAGCTGCTGGAGAACACTGCAGCTTGGCTGTTGACAGGCTTACTATCTTGCTGCCACATTACGCCTGTCCTGCGTGAACTGCACTGGTTCCCGATTGAGCACCGAATCACCTTCAAGGTGCTGGTTTGAACCTTTAAGGCCTTGAATGGTCTGGGGACACTGTACCTAAGGGACCGCCTCTCCCTATATTGTCCCGCAAGACCACTGCGTTCAGAGTCCCTCACCCTCCTCGCAGTTCCAAATGCCAAAACCCTCCATCTGACCTTGACACGTAGGAGAGCCTTTAGTGCCATAGCTCCAACTCTTTGGAATGCTCCCCCGTGCACTTACCAACTTGCTAGCCTTCAGGAAGGCTTGCAAAACCTTCCTATTTAGACAGGCATTCGGCTAATTATCCCTGCCTTAGGCCTGGGAGTATCTTTCGGGTGTTACGCCTTCTTGGATGGGTGAATTTCGGTGTAAATCCTGTTGCCTTTTAACTTTTAACTGTTGTTTAACTGTTTTAATCTGATTTAAGTTTCCTGAAGCCGTCGCGGAAGAAGTCGACACTCTTGTTTCCTCAACCAGCATCTCACAGTTCTCTCAACGTCTTCATCAGAAGCATAATGATGTCCCTGCAAATCTTCTTTCATTATCAGGCGCAGATGGAAGTCAGATGGTGCTAAATCCGGACTGTATGGAGGATGTCGTACGGTGGTGAGATCCAGTCTCTGAAGTTTCAAGTCTGTGTGCTTTCATTTCAGGCATCAGCATCCTGGGTACTCCTTGTGCACAGATCTTCCGATAGCCAAGCAAAGCAATAATGTGACCCACACATTCTTGTAAAATGCTGATTATGCTTGAAATTTCTCTCTGAGTGATACAACAATTGTCCTGAATCAATCTGTCAACCTTTTGCTTGTGAAACTCGGTGGTTGCTGTCACAGGATGCCCAACTCTTTGTTGGTCACGCAAGTCAGATGTTCCCACCTCAAAATCTTTAAACTTACTTGTCTAATGATGCACAGTACTCACATCAACACAATCCCCATAAACAGCTTGCATTCTCTGATGAATCTCCTTTAGAGTGACACCTTCTGCTGTCAAGAATTCAATGACTGCACATTGCTTGAGTCGCATTGACCGACCATCTGACCAAAGCACAAAGGAAGCAATGAAAGAATAAGGTAGAGAAAGAAGGAGAGAAAGAAAGGAGCGAAAGTGTGAGGGAAGGAAAGAAAGAAAGAGAGAAGGAGGGATGGAACCAAAGAGGAAAGGAAGGAAGGAAAGAGAGAGGGATGGAACCAAAGAGGAAAGGAAGGAAGGAAAGAGAGGTAGAGAAGGAAGGAGAGAAAGAAAGAAGGAGAGAAAGTGTGAGGGAAGGAAGGAAAGAAAGAAAGAGAGGAGGAGGGATGGAACCAAAGAGGAAAGGAAAGGAAAGGAAAGAGAGAGGTAGAGAAGGAAGGAGAGAAAGAAAGAAGGAGAGAAAGTGTGAGGGAAGGAAGGAAAGAAAGAAAGAGAGAAGGAGGGATGGAACCAAAGAGGAAAGGAAAGGAAAGGAAAGAGAGAGGTAGAGAAGGAAGGAGAGAAAGAAAGGAGAGTAAGCGTGAGGGAAGGAAGGAAAGAAAAGAAGAGAGAAGGAGGGATGGAACCAAAGAGGAAAGGAAGGAAGGAAAGAAAGAGGTAGAGAAGGAAGGAGAGAAAGAAAGAAGGAGAGAAAGGATGAGGGAAGGAAGGAAAGAAAGAAAGAGAGAAGGAGGGATGGAACCAAAGAGGAAAGGAAAGAAGGAAAGAGAGAGGTAGAGAAAGAAGGAGAGAAAGAAAGGAGAGAAAGAAAGGAGAGAAAGCATGAGGGAAGGAAGGAAAGAAAGAGAGGAGGGATGGAACCAAAGAGGAAAGGAAGGAAGGAAAGAGAGAGGTAGAGAAGGAAGGAGAAAAAGAAAGAAGGAGAGAAAGAGGGATGGAACCAAAGAGGAAAGGAAGGAAAGAAGGAAGGAAAGAGAGAGGTAGAGAAGGAAGGAGAGAAAGAAAGAAAGAAAGAAGGAGAGAAAGTGTGAGGGAAGGAAGGAAAGAAAGAAAGAAAGAGAAGGAGGGATGGAACCAAAGAGAAAAGGAAAGAAGGAAAGAGAGAGGTAGAGAAGGAAGTAGAGAAGGAAGGAGAGAAAGAAAGGAGAGAAAGCGTGAGGGAAGGAAGGAAAGAAAGAGAGAAGGAGGGATGGAACCAAAGAGGAAAGAAAAGAAGGAAGGAAGGAAAGAGAGAGGTAGAGAAGGAAGGAAGGAGAGAGAGAAAGAAAGGAGAGAAAGTGTGAGGGAAGGAAGAAAAGAAAGAAAGAGCGAAGGAAGGAAGGATGGAACCAAAGAGCAAAGGAAGGAAGAAAATAAAGAGGTAGAGACGAAAGGAGAGAGAAAGGTAGAGAAGGAAGGAAAGAAATGGGAGGGAAGGAAGGATGGAACCAAAGAGCAAAGGAAGGAATGAAAGAAAAAGGAAGAGAAAGAAAGGAGAGAAAGCATGAGGGAAGGAAAGAAAGAGAAGGAAGGATGGAACCAAAGAACAAAGGATGGAAGGTAAGAGAGAGAGAAGGAAGAAAGGAGAGAAAGCAAGGAGAGAAAGAGGGAAGGAAGGATGGAAGGAAAGAGAGAAGAAAGTATGGAACCAAAGAGCCAAGGAAGGAAGGAAAGGAAGAAGTAGAGAAGGAAGGAGAGAAAAAGGTAGAAAAGGAAGGAAGGAGAGAAAGAAAGAAAGAAAGAAGGAAGGAAGGAAGGAAGGATAGAACCAAAGAGCAAAGGATGGAAGGAAAAAAAGAGGTAGAGATGGAAGAAAGGAGGGAAGGTTGGCCACAGCAACACGTGGCGAGTACAGCTAGTCTTTTATTATAGAGAAATGGCACAAATAAAGTATCCATTGTCCTGCAAAGGGAAATGAGACTGTCCTTGTGGGAGGGACAATCTGGCTATACCCAGCCTGTGCCCACAAATGGGTCATTCACAGAAGAGGGCCTATCAGACATCCTCACCCAAACTGGTCACTGAATTGCTGCAAGAAGAGGGGTCATTGAGGAATTATGTCAAGTGTTTTTAAAAAATACATTTTCAGCGCCTCTCAAATGCAACAAACCCAAGATGGAAGCTCCTTCTTTGAGGATTTTAAACAGAGGCTGGATGGCCATCTGTCAGGGGTGCTTTGAATGCGATTTTCCTGATCGTGGCAGGGGTTGGACTGGATGGCCTACAACGTCTCTTCCAACTCTAGAATTGTATGATGAGGCTCAGAGAGTACAAATAAGAATGCATTGCCGCTGTGATGGTGTAAGAGTACGCCCCATGAAAGGTACCACCCTTGATAAGGGGCGATACATGCCAGTCCTATAAGGAACCGGCTTTCCAGTTCTCAAAAGACATTTCTTACAACAAGGGAGAGTGGCTGCCCTATCTGCAAGAAGCGAAACAGCACAGAGAGAACAGAATTTGTTTAAGGAGCTCCATTGGCTGCCGTTCATCTTCCGGTCCCAGTTCATGGTACAGGTCATCACTTAGAAAGCCTTAAATGGTTTGGCACCCACCTACCTTTGTGACCGTATCTCCCTCCATGAACCTGCCTGATCCCTTTGATCCTCAGGGGAGGGTCTCCTCTCACCTCTACCAATGTCTCAGTCCTGCCTCGTGGGAACGAGAGAGAGAGCCTTTTCCTCAGTGGCCCCCTGTCTATAGAATGCACTGCCTGGTGAGATTAGGCGAGCCCCCACTTTAGAGAGTTTCAAGAAGAATCTTAAAACCTGGCTCTTCCGCTGCGCTTTCGGAGATTAGCCATATAATCTCATGCTACCATTCACCCTCAATATTTGTTTTGAGTGTACACCTTCTCTCCTTTTACATGAAGGCCCTTTTGCCTGACCTCATTCTGTAAGAATTTTCTCCCCCACAAATAATTCGCCCTACTGCTTTCTCACCCCTTGTTTTATCCCTATGTTTTCTATTTTAGCCTGTACATGCAGCCCGTTCGTTGTTTTGTGTCATGAATGTGCCCTCGCACACGGGTTAAATGCTGTGAAAAGGGCAAGAACATGGTCTATCTCTTGACAGGGATTGCTTCTTGCCTTCCTTTAGAGGCTTGAGGCTCCCAAGGACCAAACTGGATACTCAAATTAACTCAAAGGTTTATTCTTAGTTACAGGAGTTGTATTTACTCAGGTTCTGAACTTAGTTTCCCAAAACAAAACAGGAAAGGTCTTACTTTAGAGCAGGGGTGGGCAATTATTTTTTCCAAGTGGCCACACGAGAGCCAAAAAATATTATGGAGGGCCGCACCTAAATATAATCTACATAATTTATTTATTTATTCACTTACTTTATTTACTATATATTACACATCATTAATATTAACATACTAATATATCAAGAAATATTCATATATTATTAGTATTAATATCATAATTATTATATTATAGTATATTTATATATAGACATTATAATATATTGAAATTATAATGTAATATAACATTAAGAGGGCCGGATAGAATCGGCCAAAGGGCCGCATCCGCCCCCCCCCCCGGGCCGTAGTTTGCCCACTCCTGCTTTAGAGTCTCTTTGTAAATGTAGTCCTGGAAGCTTCAGCCGGATGGCTCTCCAAGTCTTCTCTCTCTCTGGCCTCGATGTAAGTTCCCAGTCAGATGGCCTATTGAAGGCAGGAAACCTTCCTCTGGCTGCCAATTGACTGGTGTGAAGGTGCTTGTGACTCCTCAGCAGCACTCAACCTTCTGATATGTTGAGTATACTGTGTGAGTCCCAAGAAATAACAAGAAGTAGTAGTGGAAGATAGCTTGACCAAGGCCTGGCTGTCAAACCTTCCAACATACCCTCTCTGTAGAAGTTCTGCTGACTACTGAATGCAAAAAGGCACTCTCCTCCAAATCCCTCAGGGGAAAGGGGTGGAACAAACTTAATTGAGCTCTGCTAAACGATGATAGACAGAAACCAAGGACCAATGAATGCAGCCAAACCTCTAACAAGCTGCAAAACTCATTTAAACAGTGCAAAAAGGACTTTAAGAATCCAAACCCTTGCAAACTATGCGGGCTATTAACACTCTAACAATGAATGCAAGCCTCTAAACTTAAAGTTTTCCATGCAGGTGGCGCTCACTGCGCCGTCTCAATGAATGGCCGTATTTTATTATAGTTTTATATTGGTTGTAGTGTTTTTATAGCTTGTGTTCTATGTAATTGATTATATTGTTTGTTACTGATTTTATTTTGTTGTTGTGTTGTCGGCCTCGGCCTCATGTAAGCCGCCCCGAGTCCCCGTTGGGGAGATGGTGGCGGGGTATAAATAAAGTTTATTATTATTAACTTGTCCATCAGCTTGTCAAACCTCCCCTCAAGGGAACTTGCCTTCCAACAGGTGGACCTATTTACCGGTATTGCTCAACTCTCTCCTCTCTTTGCTCTTGGCATTTTTAGAGAAATGAAACTTAGCAGAAGCCTTGTTTACCTTTTGACAGGACAGGACTCTCTACTTTTGTAAACCCTTCCAATGTCCTGAACTGAGTCGAACACAAAGCTCCTCCAAGGTCTGTTTTTATCTCTGGGTTGGGCTTTATCCATACATGATAAATGGCACTGCTTGGTTTATCTTGATTTTTTTTGTTGCTTGGATTGTTCCCACTCTGCACATGCCCAGAAGGGGACTCAGAGCGGATTACAGAACACATATTTAGTCGTGAATTATCATGCAAGAACCTGCTTCACTGATTCTTCAACGGAGTTCTTGGGAATCTTGGCACTCTCCCTTCACTGTGAGCAGCAGCACCATCCGGTCATAAAAGCAAGTAAACTGTTATCTCCAGGTTTGTTTATCTCTGAATAAATAGGCCAAGGAATCATCCAGACTGATTAAAAAGACTGGAAAGTCCCAGATTTCATTCCTGCTCTTTCCAGTTTTGTTGTGGAGATCCATACACATTTTGTTTACCCAAGATTATGTTCTTTCCACTCCAGATTGTTATATTAGCTTCCGAAGTATACTTAGTGTGAAATCCAGACAGAGCAAGAATGAAATCTGGGATGTTTCAATCCAGGGCCGTAGCCAGGATTTTGATTTTTTTTTCTTTTGGGGGGGTGTGGTGCTGAGTCTGAGTGAGAGAGGGTTTACCCTAGCAAACCTTTTGTATTGCTATCCCAATTTATTTTTTTATTTATTTATTTTATATTTCATTCTCTCACCCCGAAGGGGACTCAGAGCGAATTACAGAACACGTATTTAGCAGCCAATTTCTGCTATTTTTATAAACACACATAGACGAACAGAGGCAAACTCTGGCCACCAGGGGGAGCTGACGCACTCCTCATCTCTCAGCGTTCCCTTGTTGTTCCTTCCGCATTCATCAGCATTCCTGGAGTTCTTTAATGGCCTCATAATTAAGTCAAAATTTGCCTCCCCACTTAATGTGGTACCTTTATCTCCTACGTGACAGATGCAACTGTCTTTCGGGCTGCAAAGGTCGACAGCAGGCTACACTTAAAGGTCGAGCACCCACCTCGACCTAGGCAGGCCTTGAATTCATGACCTTCTGGTCAGAGAGATCTTATGCAGCTGACACTTAGCCAGCTACGCCACATTTCCGGTGCATATGGGATATATTGAGCATGATGATCAGATCATGATATGAATAAACATAACAGTTTAAATAATGTACCAGTAAGGCCTTTTCGCGGACCACCCTGAGAATTTGGGGGGGGGGGGCTGAAGCCCCAAGACACCCCGGCTACATGCCTGCTTCAATCAGTCTGGATGCCTTTTTGACTAGGAGTTTCATTTACTTTAATTTTGCAATAGATGTTTTATTTTATTTCATTTCATATCACGACTAAAATGTCCAGAAATTTCAAGGCTTTCAATTTCTAACCCTTTGGTGTTCTATCCCCAGTGCATGTCGCCGTGTGGTGCCTGAAAGTAATTTACAATTTATGGCAACCCAGGGCCAACCCTATCATGGGATTTCCTAGGGCTGAGAGAGTGTGACTTGCCAAATGTCACCTGGTGGATTTCTATTGTCATTTTATTTATTTATTTATTTATTTATTTATTTATGTGTTTATTTATCGTATCAGAAGCGAACCGAGGGCACAGTTGTAATCTATTTAAAAACACAAACAAAGTTTTAAAACTTTGCATGATACTAGATTTCCTTGAACCAGAAGCTGGCCATTTGGAGTGCCTCTGCTGTTGCTATAAGAAGGTCCTCCCTTGTGCATGTGGCAGGGTTCCGGCTGTATTTTAGTCAGTGGTCTGTGGTTTGCTCTTCTCCACACTAGCATGTTGTGGATTCCACCTTGCCGCCACATTTCTTAAGGTTGGCTCTGCAACTCGTGTTGCAGTCTGTTCAATACCTTCCAAGTCACCCAGCCTTTTGAGTGCCAGGAGGGAGACTCTCATTCAGTATCAGCCATGGCTTGAGATTCTGGATTTTAGCCTGCCACTTTTGGACTCTCGCTTGCTGAGGTGTTCCTGCAACTATCTTTGTAGATCTTAGAAAACTATGTCTTGATTTAAGTCGTTGGCGTGCTGGCTAATATCCAAATGGGATGGGCCAGAGCTGTCACTGCCTTGGTCCTTTCACTATTGGTTGGTACTTCCCAGCGGATGTCAGGTGGTGCAATACCGGTTAAAGAGTAGAATTTCTCCATCAGAGTGGGGTATAGACATCCTTGATAATGTAGCATGTCTCATTAAGAGCCACATCCACTGTTTCAATGTGGTGAGATGTGTTCCACACTGGGCATGCAAATTCAGCAGCAGAATAGCAAAGTACAAGCAGGCCCGGATTAAAAGATTGTGGCGCCCTAGGCCACACTCTGGAAGCGCCGCCCCTGGGGAAGGCGCTTGCGGGGGCAAGGCTGCTTGCGGGGGCGGGGCTGCTCGTGGGGGCAGGGCCGCTGTGGGGGGCAGGGCTGCTTCTTGGGGGGCCCTCCCTCCTCGCTGGTGTCAGCGTCGGTCCCGCCCCTCTTCCTTCACTGCCGGCGCGAGCAGCGAGGGAGGAAGGAGCCGAGGGGAGCAGAGGCCGACGCAGGGAGCAGGGCCGACGCGAGCAGCGAGGAGGGGGGCGGCGGGACTTCCCTCCGCCCCCTCCTCTCTCGCGTTAGCATCGGTCCCGCCCCTCTTCCTTCACTGAAGGAATAGGGGCGGGGGCGTGCGAGAAGCGGGGAGGAGGAGCCGAGGGGAGCAGAGCAAAAGGGGCAGGGGTGTGCATGCGCACTTTTTTTGGATTTTTTTTTTGAATTTTTAAAAAACTTTTTTGGCTGGTGTGGACCTGCTGCCCCTCCATGGCTGCTGCCCTAGGCCATGGCCTAGGGTGGCCTTATGGGTAATCTGGGCCTGAGTACAAGGGCAGATGTCTTCACTTTATCTGGCTGTGATCCCCAGGTTGTGCCAGTCAGCTTTAGTGTGATACTATTTTTAGTGCCCACTTTTTGCTCAATAGTTGAGCAGTGCTTCTTATAAGTCAGAGCACGGTCCAGAGTAACTCCCAAGTATTTGGGTTTGCTTCAATGCTCCTGTAGGATTCTTTCCCAGGTAATCCTCAGAACTTGAGATACTTGTGTATTTTAGATGGATTAGGAATCAGCTGGTTTTCCCTGTAAGAGGCAGTAAGAGAACCTAAAGCTTCAGAGAGCTTCTGTTCAACCATCTCAAAGCTCTCTGCTTGAGCGGTGATGGCACAATTATCAGCATAGATTAAACTCTCTGTCCCTTCTGGCAGCGGCCGATCATTTGTGTAAATGTTAAACATTGATGGAGCAAGCACACCCCCCTGAGGCAGGCTGGTCTTCTGTTTTCTGGATTCAAACCACTACATTACACTGGAGGCCCTTCTACACTGTTCTTCTATCCCAGAATCTGATCCCAGGTTATCTGCTTTGAACTAGATTATATGAGTCACCACTGCCATATTAACTGGGACAATCAGGCCCGGATTACCCATAAGGCCACCCGAGGCCATGGCCTCGGGCGGCCGATTTGGGGGGCGGCATTTCCAGGCCTGAAGGAAAGATGGGCGGGCGGGGCCAACGCCGAGGACGCGGGCGCGAGGAGGGGGCAGCGCGGCGGGGCTTCTCTCCTCTTTCTCCTCCTTCGCACCGCCCCCTCGGCGTCAGCCCCGCCCGTCTTTCCTTAAGACGGGCAGGGCCGATGGCGAGGACGCGGGCGCGAGGGAGGAGAAAGAGGAGAGAAAGCCCCACCGCACCGCCCCTACTCGCGCCACCCCTTGGTGTCGGCCCCGCCCGTCTTAAGGAAAACGGGCGGGGCCGAGGACGCGGCGCAAGGAAGGGGCGGCGCGGCACGGCTTCTCTCCTCCTCTTTCTCCTCCTTCGCGCCGTGTCCTCGGCATCAGCCCCGCCCGTCTTTTCTTAAGATGGGCGAGGCCGGACGGCGAGGATGCGGCGCAAGAGAGGAGAGGAGAAGCCTCGCCGCGCCGCCCTCCTCGCGCCACGTCCTTTGCGTCAGCCCTGCCCGAATTAAGGAAAAACGTGCGGGGCCGAGGACGCGGCGCGAGGAGGGGGCAGCACAGCGGGGCTTCTCTCCTCCTCTTTCTCCTCCCTCGCGCCGTGTCCTCGCGCGTCAGCCCCGCCTGTCTTTTCTTAAGATGGGCGAGGCCGACGGCGAGGATGCGGCGCAAGAGAGGAGGAGAGAAGCCTCGCCGCGCCGCCCCATCCGCGCGCCGCGTCCTTTGCGGCAGCCCTGCCCGAATTAAGGAAAGACGGGCGGGGCCGAGGACGCGGCGCAAGGAGGGGGCAGCGCAGCTGGGCTTCTCTCCTCTTCCTCCTCCCTCGCGGGCCTTTCTCCCAGGGCCGGGACAATGCCCCAGGAGGGGGCCCAGGAGGGGGCCGAGCCGCTGGGAGGCCCCCCCCTTGAGCCACCGCCACGCATGCGCAGCATCGGCTCCGGGGTGGGGCTTTCCTTCCTCGCGCCGGCGGGGGGCGGACCCGGGGGAGGGGCAGGGGCGGGGAGGGGGCGGGGAGGGGCGGAGCCGGTGGCTGGGCGGAGCTGGGGGCGGGGGCAGTGCCTTTGGCCTTGGGCGGCCAAAGGCCATGATCCGGCCCTGGGGACAATCATATGATCTAGGTTCTGACCCTGGGATATATGGACAGTGTAGAAGGGGCCTGGGTCTCACCTCCACTACTAGCCCTTCCAAAAGCAGGTCCATTAAAGATAATGCAACTCATTACTCATGACAACTAAGTTGATTTTAGTGAGAACACTCTAGGATCTAACCCTATGTTCCCAATGACCTCATTGTTGACATCCTGCAAGAAGTCTTCTTTCATACTCCCCAGCATTTCACAGATGAAAATTTATTAATTAATTAATTTATTTTTATGACATTTATATCGCACCCTTCTCACCCCAAAGGGGACTCAGGTTTACATGAGTGGCATGATTCCATGCCCAGACAACAAAACAATTAAAAGCCATTAAACGACAATTTAAAACCACATTAAAACAATATATGTAAACATTAGACGACTATTGTGCATAGATCCAAAGCCAGATAATCAGATAGCTATATTCGTCAATCCAAAGCCAACTCCAACTGTATTGCACAAATAATTGTGCTGGGCCAAATGCTTGCTCCCAAAGCCAAGTTTTCACTTGTTTATGAAATGACAGGAGGGAAAGGGGTTGATCTAATCCCACTGGGAAGGGAGTTTCACAGCTGAGGAGCCACCACTGAGAAGGACCTATCTCTTGTCCCCACCAGTCGTGCCTGTGAAGGGGATGGGAATGAGAGCACCCCCCTCCCCCCGAAGTTCTTAACTTTTGTGATGGATCATAGAGAGAGATGCGTTCAAACAGGTAAGTAGGGCCAGGGCTATTCAGAGCTTTATAGGTCAAAGCCAGCACTTTGAATTGTGCTTGGAAGCAAACCGGCAGCCAGTGGAGCTGGTGCAACAGAGGAGTAGTATGCTCCCTGAGCGCCGCTCCTGCTGGACCAATGGAAGCTTCCAAACACTCTTCAAAGGTAACCCCACGTAGAGCGTGTTGCAGTAGTCTATATGAGATGTACCTAGCACATGTATCACCATAGCCAAGTCTGACTTCCCAAGGTATGAAAACTGGAACATCTGTGGCCAGTCAACACCAGAAGGGAGTCAACATGGTGAAAGTTATTATTGAAGAAAACCAAACTAGTTGGGAGAGACTGCACCAGTTGGCTATTGCCTGAGTCAATTGGGAAAGGCAAAATTTCTTCTTCCTTCACCCCCCCCCCCCCCCCACCCACACACGCACACACCACCACCAATTAATTACCAATTACTCTGCACTCAGTTTGCAGCAATGGAAGTAAAGCTGAACAAAAGGGAGGATATAAAATGAGAAAATAACATTTTAAAAGCTGAAAAATGGATAGAGAATTAATCAGGGCTGGCCCTGTCAAATTGGACAGATCATATTAGAAGAGACCTGGTGGGCCATCCAGTCCAACCCCATTCTGCCAAGAAGCAGGACAATCGCATTCAAAGCACACCCAACAGATGGCCATCCAGCCTCTGTTTATAAGCCTCCAAAGAAGGAGCCTCCACCACACACCGGGACAGAGAGTTCCACTGCTGAACAGCAATCACGATGAGGAAGTTTTTCCTAATGTTCAGGTGGAATCTCCTTTCTTGTAGTTTGAAGTCATTGCTCCATTGCATCCTAGTCTCTAGGGCAGCAGAAAACAAGCCTGCTTCCTCCTCCCTATGACCTCCCCTCACATATTTATACATGGCTATCATGCCTCCTCTCAGCCTTCTCTTCTTCAGGTGAAACATGCCCAGCTCTTTAAGCCACTCCTCATAGGGCTTGTTCTCCAGACTCTTGATCATTTTAGTCGCCCTCCTCTGGACACATTCCAGCTTGTCAATATCTCTCTTCAGTTGTGGTGCCCAGAATTGGACACAGGGTGATTCCAGGTGTGGTCTAACCAAGGCAGAATAGAGCATGGGGAGCATGACTTCCCTGGATCTAGGCACTAGACTCCGATTGATGCAGGCCACAATCCCATTGGCTTTTAAAGCAGCAGCTGGAGGATAGGTTATTGGAAAGGGAAAATTGGACAGGCAAAACTACGAGACTCTCATAGAGGAAATGCATTGGTATTGCCAATTTACTATAATGTACTTATTCTATTTTTCTCTGTCTGCCACCGTAATATTTAGGTGTAAACTATTTTTGCTAGTTCTAATGCCACCCATCATCTCCAAATGAGGGTTCAGAATGGCCTCCCTCCCCTCCCCTTTTACAAACCCAGCAATCAAAAGGGGAGGGAATGGCCTGCCTTGCTCAAGATGAAGGTGGGGCTGCCCCAGAGTATAAATGTCCTCCTCTCTTACCAAGCTGCTATTTGAGACCACCTCAACTCGGAGGACGAGGACACGCTCATAAGGTAAGAGGAGACGACCTGTGGGCAATGTAGCTTTGGAAAACTTAGGGGACAAGTGAAGAGGACATGGACAACAATGGGTTTTGAGTTCCTCGATATGAAATTGTGATTCCAGGGATTGAACCATCAACCATCTACATACAAAGCAAACATCCTGCCATTGAGTTATAGTCCTTCCTTGTTGTTGATGAAGGTCAACCAAAAGATCCATCAAGGTGAAGTCGATGCTTACAAATGTCTCTCTCAGCTGTTCTTAGAGACACAAAGAAGTTTTATAGCAAAGAGTTGGTCAGAATGGGATAGTTGGTCACTCTAATTTGGAGGGCATCTTGTCTATCAGGGTTGAGACCATCAGGAGAAAAAGAGGCTGCCCTTCATGGGATGCTTAGGGAAAGGCAACGCCTCACAAGTGAAAAACCTGGACTCTCCCCTGTCTTCATGGAAGTCAGAAACTTTTGATAACTGCAACTAGATCGACCACATGCTCCCTCAATCCGTGCCCCTCCTGGCTTGTGAAAGCTTGCCTGGAGGGGTTACGAGACCCTTTGTTGAGACTAATTAACACCTCTCTTGAGCAAGGAGTGTTTCCAGAGGGCTTGAAAGAGGCTGTGGTCACTCCATTGATGAAGAAACCGGGTTTAGATCCGACGGTCCCCTCCACTACGCCCAGTTTCGAATCTTTCGTTTCTGGGCAAGGTAATTGAGAAGGCAGCAATGGAGCAGTTGCAGTCCTTCCTAGAGGACGCTACTTGGTTAGACCCCTTCCAGTCCGGTTTCCGTTTGGGGCATGGGACGGAGACGATCCTGGTCTCCATCACAGACAAGCTGCGATGCCAGCTCGATCAGGGCGGATCGGCGCTGCTCGTGTTATTGGACCTCACGGCAGCGTTCAATACTGTCGATCATGATCTTTTGACCCACCGCCTTGCCGGAGCCGGGTGGTGAGACGGTCTTAAACTGGCTGTCCTCCTTCCTCCGGAACCACTCGCAGTGAGTGAGAGAGGCGGGATGTCTCCGGGGTTCCCCACTTTGTTGTGGGGTTCCCCAGGGGGCAATCCTGTCCCCTCTAATATTTAACATCTATGTCCGACCACTTGCTCGGCTGGTCCGTAGTTTTGGGCTGGTGTGTCACCAGTTTGCTGATGACGCCCAGCTCGTTCTGGGGGTGGAGGGCAGGCCCGGAACCGTACCCGATAATTTCCATCTGTGCCTTGAAGCCATTACTGGATGGCTGTGAGCCAGTAGGTTGAAAGTGAATCCAGCTAAGATGGAGATCCTGTGGTTGGGTCGTCCGGGTGGGGTGGAGATCCAGCTTCCTCCCCTGGACGGTGTGACATTATGTCCGTCGTCGACAGTTAAAAGTCTTGGCGTCACTCTGGACTCTCGACTGATGATGGAGATGCAAATCTCCGCTGTCAGTCGAGCTGCTTTTTTCCATCTCTGTCAGGCGAGGAAGCTGGCTCCCTACCTCTCCCACCACGACCTAGCCACAGTGGTCCAAGCCACGGTCATCTCGAGACTGGACTACTGTAATGCTCTCTAGGTTGGCCTTTCTTTTGTCGGTGATCCGGAAACTGAAGCTGGTCCAGAATGCAGCAGCTAGACTGTTGGCTGGCGTCTCGACGTCCAGCCACATAACACCTGTCTTGGGAGCTGCACTGGTTACCAGTGGAACACCGGATCACCTTCAAAGTCCTGGTACTGACCTTTAAGGCCTTGAACGGTCTGGGGCCAGTGTACCTTAGGGACCGCCTCAGCCCATTCTGGCCCGCTAGGCCACTTCGTTCAGAGGGGGGCCAACTCCTTGAGGTGCCCGGCGTTCAAATATACCATCTGATGGCCACAAGACGGAGGGCCTTCTCAATAATTGCTCCCACCCTGTGGAACGCACTGCCTTCCGGAGTCCGTGCCCTTATGGACTTAGTGGCATTCCGGAGGCGTGCAAAACCCTCCTGTTCCGGCAGGTCTTTGGTTGCTAATGCTGAGTTATACACACCTGTGCCACCGGCTTGCTGTGTATTTTATTGTATTTTACTGTGTTTTATGCGTTTTATGGTGTTTTATATTCTGTTTTTAATTCTGAATTCATAGTGTAAGTCGCCCTGAGCCACCCGGAAGTGGCGACTCACAAATTTGAATAATAAATAAATAAATAAATAATATCTTGAATTTTCTGGCTTTAATCTGACTTTGGCAAAGTTGGGCAATACTTCACTATTTGTAGGAACCTCTGGGGTGTTTTGAGGTTTTGCAGCAGTTTGCACAGCTGGGCCAGTTCAGTTTCAGCTCAATCACATATCCAGATGGACAGACTGGCTTCATCAGTGACCAGACCAGGGAAGGAGATGACTTGTGTCCCCATGTTGCCACCCCAATTTCCTGCCTGTCATGAACTCTGTGCGAGCACCTAACAATTGCAGTCCTATGTGCCAATGACAGAATGTGGTACTCACTTAACCAGCAAGAGGAAGGGGATGACATGGAGGATGTGGTGAAGTCCAAGTGGGGCCAATACAATTCAGTAGACATGCTGAAGCCAGGTCCAGTGCCCATCTGGACACTGACCCTGAGTTCAGCGTTTCTGCACTGAAATCCAGAGCTGCTCCAGAACAGACATACACTGGGGGTCCTTCCACAACACCTTCCTAATGCCGTGACCCCTTAATACAGTTCCTCATGTTGTGGTGACCCCCAGCCATAACATTATTTTTGTTGCTACTTCACAACTGTAATTTTGCTCCTGCCATGAATTGTCATGTAAATATCGATATGCAGAATGTATTAGCATTCACTGGACCAAATTAGGCACAAATATCCAATACACTCAAATTTGAATACTGGTGGGGTGGGGGGATATTGATTTTGTCATTTGGGAGTTGTAGTTGCTGGGATTTATAGTTTACCTGCAAGTAAAGAGCATTCTGAACTCTACTAATGATGGAATGGAATCAAATTTGGCACACAGACTCCCATGACCAAGATGAAATACTGGAAGGGTTTGGTGGGCATTGACCTTAAGTTTTGGAGTTGTAGGTCACCTACATCCAGAGAGCACTGTGGACTCCAAAAATGATGGATCTGGATCAAACTTGGCACAGATACTCCATATGCCCAAGTGTGAACACTGGTCAAGTTTGGGGAAAATAGACCTTGACATTGGGAGTTGCTGGGATGTATAGTTCACCTACAATTAAAGAGCATTCTGAACTCCACCAGTGATAGAATTGAGCCAAACTTCCCACAGAGAATCCCCATGACCAACAGAAAATACTGTGTTTTCTGATGGTCTTTGGTGACCCTGGTGACACCCCCCCCCCCCCAGGGGTCCGAACTCCCAGGTTGATAAATGCTGCTCTAACAGTTGACCAAATGGCTGCCCTTTGGAGGGGAAGAAGTAAAGAGCCAAATAGCAGTGGGTTTCTTGGGAAATTGGGGCTGTGTTTGCACCAGCGGGGGCAACAGAGGTCAGGTCCAAGGGGCATGTTTATGCCACGTTGCTACTTATGGCATACCAGAAACGAGTGTTGAGCACTCTGTACTATGACCCAGCTTCAGGACCAATGAGAAAAATGAAAACATGTTATGGCACTTAATCATAAAATGGCTTCCCTTTGGATGGAAAACAGCAAAATGGGTGGTTTACTGAATGGGATTCATTGGTGGATGAGGTGGGTGGGACTGGAGCATGATCTAAGAGTGACATTGATGCCACGTAGGATGGCAACATTTGCTGATGGCATCTGAGCCCAGAGTTCTGTTTGGTTTGGCAACATACGGTTTCCTGGCCACCAAACACAGACTTCATATTTCACTTGTCCTTGGTTTTCTGGCAATCAGTTGAACTACAGATCCTCACCGCTGCCGCGGCGCCGCCTGTCTGGTAATCCCAGCTATTTGGACTGTTTGTTGTGTTTGTTTTAAAAATAAATGCAAGCATATAATGTAAAATGGTTGAGACAATTATATCTAGTTGTTTGTGGCCAGTATTAGAACAGTTCTAAATCCACTAAACACACTAGGTCCTGATTGATCTTGGAAGCTAAGTAGAGTCCGTTTTGGGTATTATTTATTTATTTATTATTTTGGACATTTGTATCCCGTCCTATCTCTCTCTTTTTTTGCAAATACTTTTTATTCGGTATTTCCATTTTATAAACAATACACAACATATAGTTACCATACATGATCACACTGGGAAAAGGAAAAGGGGAAGAGGGTATGTTGACTTCCATTCTAGTTCCATACTATTTCTATATATTCTTTATCCTTTCTCTGAGTATGAGGCATCCTAGATGCTCTTATTATTTACTATTATATAACTGGCAAAAATATAGTTCTTATTTTATTTTTTTCCAAATATTCATTAATCATTGTCCAATCTGTCTTTTTATTCCCTTTGCCATTATTTTGTCGTAGCCAATATGTTAACTCATCCATACCTTTAATCTCCAAAATTTTCTCTAACCATTGTTCTTTTGTGGGTAGGAGGTTTTGTTTCCAAAGTTTCGCAAATAAAATCCTGGCTGCTGTTGTAAGGAACACAAAAGCTTCTCTATATTTTCACTCTTAAACGTCTCACTATCAATCAATCCAAGTAGATATAGTTCTGGTCTCATTAAATAGTCCATTTTTTTAAAAAAATTACATTCATCGTGTATCATTTGCCAGAATTTTTTTGTCCTGGGGCAAGTCCACCACATATGGAAAAAAGTACCCTCCTGTATCTTACATTTCCAACACTTGTTTTCAACATTTTTATACATTAAGTTCAGTTTTTTAGGGGTAATATACCAACGGTGTATCATCTTAAGCCAATTTTCCTTCAGATCTGTTGCATAAGTAATTTTCAAGTGTTTACACCAAATTTGTTCCCATTCCTTAAATTGTATTGGCCGTCCAATATTTTGTGCCCACTTAATCATAGCTTGTTTCATTACATCTACCTCTGTTGCCCAATTTAAAAGCATGGAGTAGGTTTTTGATATTATTTTCTTTTTGGCTTTCATAATATTGTCCCAGTGTCCAGGCATGTAGCCGGGGGGCTAAGGGGCTTCAGCCCCGAAATTCTCAGGTTGGTCCACGAAAAGACCTTACTGGTACATTATTTAAACTGTTATGTTTATTCATATCATGATCTGATCACCATGCTCATTATATCTCACATTAATGGGGTTATTGGGATAACAATACAAAAGGTTTGCTAGGGTAGACCTTCTTCCACCCAGTCTCAGCCCCGAACCAAACTCAGCCCCCGAATCAAAATCCTGGCTACGGCCTGCCAGTGTCCATCTGTATCACTAAACCCTTTAGTCTTGTCAATATTAAACCATTCTCTGAGCTGGAAATAATGTAGCCATCTTACATTGCTAAATTTTCCTGCTATCTCTTCCTGTGTTTTCAGTATGTAAGTACCTTCCTTTTTCCTTATTATATATTTGTATTTAGGCCACCCTAGTAGTCTTCGTTGATTCGCCTCTAAGGGTGAGAGCCATGTCGGTGTCTTTGTATACATATAGTTTTTGTATCTATCCCATATTTTCACCAGAGAGGAGCGAATGAAATGGTTCCCAAAGTTCTTTTCTTTCGTGGTTCCTCCATACCACAGGTAGGAGTGCCATCCTTTTCGCAAATCAAAGCCCTCTAGTGTTAAGATCTTATTATTGGTCAGAAGCATCCTCTCCTATCTCGACCTCCGCAGAGGGACTCAGAGCGGCTAACAACCGGGCCACCGTGTTTGCCCACACCTGGTATAGACCCAGGGCGAGTCTACACTGGTGGTCAAATCCAGGCTCAGTCCAGAGCAGAAAGGATGAGAGTAAAGAAAGGGGAAATTGTGGGTATCTATTAAGACACAGCTCAGGCCCGGATTAACACCTTTTTGCGCCCTAGGCCATACTTTGGAATTACGACTCCTAGAAGTCAAACTCTACCGCACGCCCCGGAAAGGGCCAGGCCCCCTCCTTACCCGCCGAGCAGTAGAGCAGGAAGGCCAAGGCCACCAGGACGCTCGGGCAGGCACTTCCCATGACCAGGCGGAAGGAGGACTGTCCCGGGCAGCTGAGAGCCAGGGGCCAGGCTGGGCTGCCTCGAGGAAAGCATTTAAAAGGCCAGCCTCTGAAGAGCGGAGGGAGAAAAAAGAACCAAAGGGAAGGGAGCAAAGAGGACGAGGTGGGGAGTGAGGAGGGAGGGGGCAAGAAGAGTAGGAGGAAAAGGGGGCGGGGCGATAGTGGGAGGAAACGGGGGAGGAAAAAAAGACACGCTGTCAAAGCGGCCGGTGGTGCCACCTTCCTCGCTCACGGCCCCTCCTCTCTTTCTCTCTCTCCATCAGCGCCGCCGGGGAAACTGAGGCAACCAAAAAGGGACCCTCCTGAATGGCTAGGAAGCTAGCCCACTCACCCACCCACCCGTTTTGGGGCGGAAAATAAGGCTATTTCTGGCTCCGCAATGAAAGGGGCGGAGAGGCAGAGGCGTGGGGAAGTGCATGCGAGCGAGCAGGGGGTGCGCACAGGTCTCGCGCTCGCTCACTCTCTCGCTCACTCACTTGCTCGGAAGGCAGGCTTTCCGTCTGCTCCTGCGGATGGGAAGGACCACAGGGAGGGAGGGAAACAGGCGTGTGCAGAGCGGCTGGGGGCGTCCCTGGGGGGCGCATGCTGCTGAGTTGGGAGAGACCCCAAGGGCCAGCCACGGCGTTTTTATTTGTTTCAACATTATTATTTTTTTTGGTCCATGATTCTGCGCCCCCCTCAGCTTGCGCCCCTAGGCCATGGCCTAGGTTGGCCTTATGGGTAATCCAGGCCTGACACAGCTAAGGAAAGATCAAGATGATACATTATTTTCTTTCTTCCACACAGCAGGAAAACCTGACTACAGCTTGCGGTGAAAATGTTTGCCCCAGTGACAGCCAAAGCCTTGTCAATTAAAATCATGTATGGTAAGTATTCAAAGAACTGAAAAGTTGGCAGAGACAAGGCAAGAAAACACAGCAGTGTTTTGTTGCAGACTACTAGGAAAGAGATGTGCAGAAAACCCTACCTACCCCACATTAACAACTTTGTGCATTCTACAGAATAGGACTGGAAAATGTTGGCTACTGTGCCAACATGGAGGCAATCAGCCATCATCCATGGCATCTGCGTGGAACATCTTTCCATTTCTTGGGTTCAGATAAATGCTCAGGAGGTCAGCATTCAGCAGTTGTTTTGTTGTTGTGTACCTTTGGGTTCTTTTTACCTAATAGTGATCCTAAGTGGGTTTTCTCAGCAAGATTTATTCAGATGAGGCTTGCCATAGTGTTGAATTAAATGCAGCTTAACACCATGTTGACTCTCATGGCTCAATGTTAGGGAATCCTGGAATTTGGAGCTTTACAGGGTATTTAGTCTTCTCTACCAAAGAATGCCAAACTGCAAATCACAGGATCCCATAACTTTCGACCGTGGCAGTGAAAGTTGTGTCAGACTGTGTCAGAAAAAAGGTAAAATCCTGGCTGTGGGACCAGGCATTTGTACACCAGCACAAGGCAGCATTTTAGATTGTTTTTTAATGGTAGTGGGTGATTATGGTCAATGTTTTATGGACTGAACATTGTTTTAATCCAGAGTGAATGTATATGGTGCTAATGTAGTTGTATTTTTAATGTATTTTAATTGTTGAAGGGTTTTGGGGTTTATATTGTTATTATATGGGCATCGAATTGTGCCGTACTGTAAGCCGCTCTGAGTCCCCCCTCGGGGGTTGAGAAGAGCAGGGTAAACTCCCGAAATAAATAAATAAATAATAATTCAACTGTGTAGATCAGGTATGGGCAAACCCAGGCCCAGGGGCCTGATGTGGCCCCTTGGGCTTTTTTCTCAGGCCCTCCTCTCTCTCACCATCCTGTTCTTCCTTCCTTCTCTCTTTCCTCCCTCCCCCTCCTTCCCTTACCTCCCTCTCTTCCTCCTTCCTTCCCTTCCATCTCTTTGTCCTTCCTTCCCTCACTCCTTCCCTCTCTCTCTCTCTCACCTTCTCCTTTCTTTCCTTCCCTTTTGTCTTTCCTTCTTTCTTTCCACCCTCCTCTTTCTCCCTCCATCCCCTTCCACCCTTCCTGTTCTGATCCCCAGGGTCTAAAAAGGGCTTTAAAAGTTGGACAAACAAGCTTTGACCCTAGGAACAGAGGTAAGGTCTTCCCACATGCAGGAAAGCCTTGGATCTCTATGAGAAAGAGTGCAGGACTCAAAAAGGTGAACTCAAAACAGAATTTATTGGTTTATAATCAGCCAAAACTGATGGTTCAAAAGCTTGAGTTGGTTGCAAAGGTCCTTTAAGAAAAAGGGAGTTTATCACTAGGCCTGAAGATGCGATGGTACCTCTATTAAATCCAAGGCGTCCCATTGTCCTCTGGCTTGCAGGTCCGAAGTCCTGTAGCAGGCCCCAAAATCCCAGCCTCTGGTGAGAACAGGCCCTCCTATATGCTGAAGATTTGGCTGAAGACGTAGGTAGACCAGCAGGTGAAATGAGATTGCCTTTTCGCAGCAACCTAACTTTCCAGCCTTGCTTGTCCTTGAGTCCTTTGGAAAATGAGGCCAGAGAGGAAATCCAGCCCCTAGGTAAACTCCGGTAAAAGGAGGAGTTGAGGGCAGGTCACCAGGTTTGGAGCCAGAATGCAGCTCCTCCACCAGGCGAGCACATGGCAGAACACAGAAGCACCTGGCACGACAAAGGAACTATGAAACAGAGAGCCATGCAAGTGGATGGCAAACCAAATACAGATAAACAGCCCCCCTAGGGGGCGCCACACTTCCTTCCATTCTTCTTTTCCTCTCTCCCTTCCTTCTTTTTTTCTTTCCTCCTTTCCTCCTGGGGAGGAACATAGAAGCGTGGAGAAGCTGCTGCAGTTTGCTTTTGCTTGAGCCTCTTGGAAAAGTTAAGAAGCCACTCTCGTCTGTACTGAGGCCTGCAGTGGGAAAGTACAAGCAGTATAGAGTTAGTAGGACATTTTTTTTTAAAGGTTGAAATAAGCGGATGGCAGAGGATTAACAGGGATTGTCTCTGCTAAACCTGGACATGTGTTGGGTTCATCACAATCCTTAATGGTGATACTGATTTCTTTCTCTTTTCAGGTCTTGTTGAAGTTGTAAGTGCAAGCGCCTCTGTGTCTGCGCTGGCTATGCCGTTTATAGGCACTGCTGTCATAGTTGCGAGTTGTGCATTCATTACTCACAAAGTCCACCAAATAGCAAAAAGTAAGCTACGGGTCACTGAAATTGAAACTGTTCTGTAGACCCAGCAGATGATACTTGACCAGTAAAATTAGACTGACATCAGAGCTGAGACTGTCAGACCATGGGGCAGGCTTCACTATTGAGGCCATCCTTTTTGGCCCTCCCAGTCCTTTAATTCTGGGCAGGCTGGGAATCCAAGGGCAGATCAATACAACCTGGAAATCCATGGCTGATTCAGCATGGTGTTGTGGAGGTGGGAGGGAGTCTTGACAGGTGGCATCCAATGCAGTCCAGTGTTGTTGACTAGACAACTACTCTAGTCATCCCCTCCCATGATGCAATGGTCTCTGGCTGCCACACGGGGTCCTACCTATCCACCATCATTGCAGTAATGTCAGCCAGGGTGATGGGGAAAGAGGAGAAGGGAGTGAGGAGGAATTCCCCCTCTTCCCCAGCCCTTTCTAGAGTGTATGTCATAATTGTTGATATCATTGCAGGTGACAGATGACAGGTAGGACCTGTATCATGGCTGGAGATTACTACTACATGGAGAGCTGGAGGGGACAGTGTCCCTGTGCCTCCTGTGTCCAACAATCACAAGATAGCAATGGGAACAGCTGTGGTGTCATGAACTCCCATGCTCCCAGCCTATTGTTGGCCTGACTCTGACTCTGTGAAAGTCCTCCAACCAAGTCAGAGTTTCCATCCAGGAAAGGCTTACTATTCCATTATTATGTAGTGGAGCTGGCAAAATGACTGGCACACAACAGGACTGGTATCAGGTCCAGATTACCCATAAGGCCACCCTAGGCCATGACCTAGGGTGGCAGCCATGGGGGGGGGGGGCAGCAGGTCCAGACCCCCCAAAAAGTTTTTTAAAAATGCAAAAAAATAATGCAAAAAAAAGTTTGCATGCGCGCGGCGGCGGAAGCGCCATCCATGGCTGCCCCCCCCCTTTGCTCTGCTCCACTCGGCTCCAAAGGCTCTGCCCCCACCCCCGGCTCCGCCCCGCCTCCTTGCCAGTGCGAGGAGGAGGAAGGAAAGCCCCACCCCCGGAGCCGATGCCGCGGGGAGCCGTCATGCCGGCCTCAGAAGCGGCCGAAATCACCCTTTTCAGGCCGGCATGACGGCTTTAGGAGGGAGGGGGGAGCCATGGGGAGGAGCCTCCCCATGGCTCCTCCCTCTCTCCTAAAGCCACCATGCCGGCCTGAAAAGGCTGATTTCGGCCGCTTCTGAGGCCGGCATGGTGGCTTTAGGAAGGAGGGAGGAGCCGTGGGGAAGCCCTGCCCTTGGGGCCACTGCCGCGCATGCGCGGCATCGGCTCCGGGAGTGGGGCTTTCTTCCTCCTCCTCGCGCCGGCGAGGGGTGGGGCGGGGCGGGGCTGACGGCGGAGCTGGGGTGGGGGCATACATCAGGCACTATTGTCAAGGTCCCAATTAATACCTTCATAATTCACTAACAGGGTTACTTAGTATCTTTATGTATCTTACATAAAGTTACATAGCATGGAGTAAGAGAGAGAATTCCGCCCCAAATGGTTTGAATCTAAAATCTTGGGAGTTGTAGTTTTAAAGGTCTTTATCCCTCTCTGCCCAAGAGTGCTGGTGCCTCACCAAACTACAACACCTGGTATTTTATAGCATTTAGCCAAAGCAGTAAAAGTGGTGTCAAACTCCATTCATTCTACAGTGCAGATGCATCCCTTGTGATCTATTTAAAAGGTAAAGTATTGCTCCTGAAGGCTTTCAGGAAAGATCACCTCTCCTCCTTTGTGGGGTTGCCTCTGAAGACTGCTCTCCAACGCTCGGCAGCCAGGTTGCTAACAGGAGCGGGGCACAGGGAGCATAGAACTCCCTTGCTGCGCCAGCTCCACTGGCTGCCAATTAGCTTCCGGGCACAATTCCAAGTGCTGGTTTTAACCTACAAAACCCTATACGGTTCTGGCCCAGTTTACCTGTCCGAATGGATTCTCCCCTACGAACCATCAAGGACGTTAAGATCCTCCGGAGAGGCCCTGCCCTCGGTCCCACCATCTTCGCAAGTGCGACTGGTGGGTACGAGAGACAGGGCCTTCTCTGTGGTGCTATGGAACGCTCTCCCAAGGGAGTTTGATCTGCCCCCTCTCTGATGTCCTTTAGGAGGCGGGTGAAGACCTGGATGTGGAGTGAAGCTTTCCCAGAATAGGCTGAGATTGGTTATAGTCTGAATGAACGACCACGTTTACAGATCGAGTGGAATTGTTTTAATGGCAATTTGTTTTTATGTCTTGGGCTCTTTATGTATTTTAATATGTTGTTGATGATGTTTTAAATTGTATAGCATTGAATTTTGCTGTAAGCTGGTCTGAGTCCCTCTATGGAGGTGAGAAGGTTGGGGTACAAAAGTTTTAAATAAATAAATAAATAAATCCCCCTGTTTACTTTCTTTCTAGTCTGGGGAATCCAGAAGAATGAAATTCTACAAATTTATTTATTTATTTATTTATTTATTTATTTCATGCACTTTTACCTCGCCCTTCTCCCTCTGAAGGAGAATACATTTTCCTCATCCAAAGAATTTGTAGAATATACAGTAATGCTCAACCATATCAGCTTGACTGACCCTTTGTTCTGTTTTTCTTGTTTTTCAGAGCGTTATTGACCCATCCATGGAAGACGATGGGATGATCTTGGAGATTGAAATTCTCATGTTGCATTGCTTTTAATGAGCTGCCCTGTGTTAATTGTCGATATTTGTCCAGCTGCTGAAATTTCCCTGTAATCGACTATTGCATGGCTGATTCTTATACATACAAGGGAGATAGGATTGCCAGGCTTCTGAAATAGCATTGCCAACTGCCCTCTGAAAACAGATTTGTAGTTCAATGCTCAAACTGTTATATCGCTCTAGATTCAGAAAAACACTGATTGGGAAATTGAAGATTTTTTTTCTTGATTTGGAGAGAGAGTGTTTGCAATTATATTAATCATTTTAGCCTATGCTTTTGAGCCATGTATGTAACCGATGACTTTTAAAATAAAGCTTTTCAACTCTGGAAAATGGGTTTGTTTCTGTTGTGAACCTGTAATGGTCTTTTTTGGGCGTGATATGTTCAGAGAAGAGCTTGCTCTTGCCTTCCTCTGTAGGATCCAGAAAATGCTTTAGGAGAACATTATTTTCAGAGGTGGATTAGCAAGACTCTAGCCCCACGGATATGGCGGTTATCGTGTATATAATTTAAAAATTGGCTGTCCCCTAAAGAAGACACACCCTTGCATTTGGAAACGCCTTCAGAAAGAGCAGTAGTACTATTGGACTGCCTTTTTGCAAGTTTGGGATTCTAGTGGCTTACAAAAGATACAAAATGCATCGTCAATATTCATGAAATCAAAAAGTTAAAAGAGTATTAAACTTCCAAAAAAATTAAACCATCTAAAAACATCAACTGTCAAAAGGAAACAACACAACAGAAACAACAGAAAGTCCAACACCTTGCTGCACATGTTAACGAACAGAATTTGGGTTGACTCTACCTATAAGAGGCAAGAGCCCTAACGCCCAAAAAGAGGGATCGAAACCCTTGGTGAGCAAAGGCAGGACACATAGAAACCCACCCCAAGTTTTCCCAATCAGTCTCACCAAGTTGAAGAAAAACCACCGAGGTCTTATTTCTCATCAGCTGAAGAGGATGACAACCACAATCTCCTTGTCGCAAAGCAGTCATAAAGTTACATTCAAAATACATGCCATTCAAATTTCCCACTTCCCGCCCCCAGACCAGCTTTGTGTTGATTGGATGGAATCTTGCTGGCTGGCTGCATCTTCTTCCGGTTTTCAGCCAATGGGGACAAAGAGGTGAGAGATGAGTAGAACAATGAAGGCAGAAAAACATTTTGATGGGATTAAATATGTAGATCAAGTGGCCACGTGTTCAGCAAGAACCCTCCTGTTCTCAGGCTGAGCAATGATATTGTCTTTTGGTTGATGATCAAATGTCCTCATCTGTGTTTTTCTCTGTTTGATAGGCACAGATTGATATATTGCTGCAGGGTCTCAGTTCTTTGGATGGTAAACAAATGAAGAAGCTGTAGCCATGTACCAGTTTCCGAGGCTGATAGAGGTGGCCGTTTATGACATATAGAAATAGTTTTGCCTATTAATCAATAGCCCAAAGTATGCGAAACTCTGCATTTGCGCCCAGACATAAGGAGCTGTGCCTGCCTCTTTCTCTTTCCTCAGAGGGGCCTTCCTCCATCCCAACTGCCACTGCCCTGGCCTTGGTGGGAAGAAAATGGAGGTGTAGCTTCATCATATTTAGATCCAGAAGCAGACGGGAGGTTCTCTCTCCATCCCAACTACACGTGCCTTGGCTATGGAGAGGGACATCATGCCTACTAGGCCCAGAGGCAGATGGAAGGCACTTTCTCTGACTGAACTGCTACTGCCTTCTATCATGGCTAGTACCATTGCTTTGAGAGAAGAGGTCGTATCTGCTGGACATCATAGCCCTCCTTTTCTTTTTGCGTCCTGTCTTAATTAGATTGTAAAGCTGAGGTAGGGAACTCTTGTGTTGTCCCTTTCATTGCAAAGCCCTATTTTCAGTGATCTATATATATAAAAGGGAAGTGGTCGTGCAACGGGGCAAATGCACGCCAAAACTACATTTCCCACACACACACAAAACACAGGGCCACTCATCCGCACCCCGAGGTACAAACTCCACCCACTGAAATACCCCTAAACACAACACAAAACCCCCAAAACATCCCCCAAAACACAACATTACTACGCATGCGCAAAACACCCCAGACACACAAAACGGCCGCCATAGAAACATCACAATACCAAGCATGCGCAACATCCGACGCCATGCCCCCCTCCTCCGCCGCTTACTAAACACTCCTGAGACCAACGAGGCGACATCCTCCACGCGGCTCCCGGAACCCACCAGCACGGCCGCCGCATGCAACCCAACACAAACATCCCGGGAGGACGCCGCCGCGGTCCCGCCCGCACGACCCTCCACCAGGAGAGCCAACGAAACGGCGAGGGAGAACGGCGCACCCACGGGACTACAACTCCCAGAAGGCTCTGCGCGGCTCACTCGAAAAAAGGGCGGAGATAGCACCGGAAATAGGCCACAATGCCCGCACAGAGCATTCTGGGAGCCGTAGTCCCCTGCCCGGACACGCCTGCGGAGAGCCCTCTGCCGCCTCTCTTCCGCTGCCCGAGGAGGAGGCTGCAGGGAGAGGGGTTGCCCGGTTCCCCTTCGGCCTCCTCTTCGGTCAGCGGAAGAGAGGCGGCAAAGGACTCTCCGCCGCTACCCGCCGCCTCCCTTCCGCTGCCCGGGGACGAGGCCGAGCCGCACCGTCTCTCTCCCTGCAGCCTCCTCTTCGCCCAGCGGAAGGGAGACGGCGGCCGGCGTAGGAGAGCCCTCAACCGCCTCTCCTCCGCTGCCCGATGAGAGAGCCGCGAGGGAGGGAGATCGAGCGGTTCCCCATCGCCCTCCTCTTCAGGCTCCTCCTCTACACACACACACACACACACACATAAATACACAACAACATATAAACACAAACATACAAACACATATAAACACACAACCACCTACAAACACATATATCTACACACCTATACATACACATCCACACTAATACATACACATATATACACACACATATCAGCACCTCTCCATATATACACATACATACATATACATACACAAACACACACATATATATACACGTACTCAAACACAAAAAACCCACAGATAAATACACACAAATATATACACACATACCGAGAACTATATACACACACACACACATACACACACATATATACGCACACACACATACACACAAACCCCCAAAAAACCATACACACATACAACTACAAACACACATACACACACATATATATACACACAACAAACATGCTCACATCATTTTCCACAACATACATACCCTGACATTCTCACATCACCAACATAGGGCACAGCAACGCGTGCCGGGCTCAGCTAGTGGTACTATAAAATAAACAGTGATGATGGTGATGATTTTCCTCCATGTCAGCGTCTTCTTGTAAGGAGGTGGGTTTGCTTATTACTGATTTCTTTTGTAGCCTTGCTCTGTGTTCTGGCTGGAATGGGCTTGGCCGACTCACCGGCCAAGTGGGTTATGGGCAGCGTTGCCCTCCCGCCATCTTGCTTGCTTGAGGGGGCTTCTTTTCCCCAGAAGCCCCTGGGTGGCGGGGAAGGCTTCCCCGCCACCAAGGTCGGCCAATGAGGGGGCTGGCTCTGGCCCCTCCCTGTTTCTGGCCAGCCCGCACTTCCCCGGGCAGCTTACTTAGGTTGCCTGGGACTGCCTGGCCTCATTCGAAGCAGACTTGTTTTGCCTCCCACCCCTACTTATTGCATTGCTTGTTGGTACCATTTTGTTTAGCTGCTCTTTCTTGTTACTCTGTTCATGGTTTCATGTTTTTTGTTATGTTCTTCGTCTAACTCCGTGTTTGGCATGTGGCTTGGCCCCTGATCAGGTTGGCTTATCGCCCCTTGGTTGTTAGGGATAACGCCCAGGCCCTGGGGTGCCGAGTTTTCTGTGGACAGGCATTGGGCCGCTCGCACCCCAGGCTTGCTAACGCCTTTGGACTTTCGTGGGGGCTGTTCGACCCTGATCCAGGACCCAATTATCCAACCAATTGTGTCTGCATGTTGTTCTTGGCACGAGGTGTGTCACGCTTGCACACGCAATGTGTTCTTCCAAACCACATGATAAGCATTGAGATCTGGAAATACATTTTCTCACTTTCTGTTTCTGTCGCATTTACAGGAACGTGAAACAGTTTGTGAGTCCTCACATTCCCGTAAATGCAAAGGGAGTTCTGAGAAAGAGCAACTGAAAGGAGGGAGCTTGTGACCTCTCAACAAATGGAAATATTTGAGGGTCAATGGCGTAGTTGTGTTACCATGGCTTTGACTCTTCCCTTGTTCCTCTCTTATTTCTAAGATACCTTGGGTGGGGTGTGGGGTGATGGGGAGGAGCTGGCCACCAGTATATTTTGCAATGTAAGTGGGTGGGATTCCCCTCCCTCTGCATCTGCGAGAAGTGCCTGCTTGCATTGAGCTGCGTTTGGGAAAAGGTAAGCATCCTGAGAATTAGATGGTGGGAGAAGGAAGCGAGGGTCATACAGAAAGCAAACCCTTCTTCATTTCAGAATTATTATTTATTTACTCATTATTTATTATTACTATTTATTTATTTATTATTTATTTATTCATTATTTATTTACTTTATTTCTTATACTCCTCTCAGCCTATTAGTTGTATACTAATAGATAAAAAACAATAAACAATTAGTAATTAAAATTAGCAATTCTCAGTGAATCATTAAACGCACAGTCTGGTTAATTAGGAAGGAATACTATGATCACTAAAAATCAATACTCTCTTTTATTTATTTACAGTATTTATATTCCGCCCTTCTCACCTTCTCACCTTGCAGGGGACTCAGGGCGGATTACGATGTACACATACATGGCAAACGTTTAATGCCATAGACCAGGGGTGGGCAATTGCCGGCCCTCCAGGTGTTTTGGACTTCAACTCCCAGAAATCTAGCCAGTTCTTACCAGCTGTTGATTTCTGGAGTTTAATCAAAAACACACCTAGGGTCGGGCAATTGCCACACCCTGCCATAGACACACAACACATATAAACAGACAGTCAGAGGCTATTTAACTTTTTTCTGGTCACCAGGGGAGCTGTTGCTTCACCGTCCATCTGTGACACTGAAGAAGTACTTTCCGCATTCCCCACATACTTTTTGCTGGAGATTTTTTATGGCCTCGTAAATTTGTTAAGCACTGGATTAAAGCGCCAGCTGACTGGGTGTCAGTTGCATAAAAGATCACTACAGACAGAAAATCATGAGTTTGCCAGCCCGGTCGGAATTGTAGCTTGTTGTCGAC